>CM024527.1:35338216-35417813 GCA_014182385.1 Eucalyptus viminalis | reverse complement strand
TGCTTAGCCTGACCGTGAGGGACCATCCGAGTAACCCAGTTACCTTTACATCGACATCCTGGAAGCCTGAAGGCCCTCACAAATAGGTTATGTTTTCTTTCACGGAGCCAGGTCCAAATCATGGCAAATAACGCCTAGCAAATGTTGGTCCCAGTGGGAACCTTCTGATTGTTTGTTTCAACTTTTTGGACTCCTGATTGTTTGTTCAACTTTTTCGACTTCATGGGCTATTGTAAATTCTGATTGCAAGCAACATAGTTCATAAATACTTCCTGCTTGATAGTAGAGAAAGCAATGTTATATTTCAGTTGCACAGTAAACATGTCTAGCTTGTGCAGTAGGACTCTCGTAACTAGTCTGTATCTTGGCAATGAAATAAGAACATTAATGACTTTTCTCATGAATTAATTCAATCTTTTCTTTCGGTAGATCAGTGACGAGTTTTTTTTTTTTGGGGGGGTTGGGGTTTCGCCGTTTCAATGTTTTCCAGTTCCATGCACCTGGTCTTATTTCAACAGGTGGTTTGTCTTATAACAAATGCTGGCTCTCATGCCAGAGAATCTGTTCGGCCAGTTGACGAGGAAATGAGTTGTTAAGGAGCACATGGAATGATGAAGAGCATAGGTGGAATTATTCTCTCATGTTGATCATAACTCTCGTGGAAAAGTTCATTTTAAGTTCTTTCAGGCAGATGACACCGGTCTTGCAAACTGGGACAGCAGCAACATCAAACTGGTACTTAGCAGCAAGAACCAAAATTGCGAATTGGGATGGTTTTTAACATCAGCACTAGACCAGCAACACATACAATTATAGTATCAAAATTCTCGAATAGGACTAACGCGAGGACATCGTTCGCTAGCAATTTCTAGTATTCCCTGCCTGACATGGAGATGAGCGCAAAAGGAAGAAGGAAAAAAACTCTAATCCTGACTCGCTTCAATTTCGCTTTCATTACTCTCCCACGGTCCAACTCTCCATACCGTGGTCTTGCAGAGGCAAGGACTGGCTCCATGGCCTGATCGGATTGGCGAAATTCGAGAGCTGATGGTCCTTCAGGCCTGCGAGCGCTCTGTTTCTTCTGGTTTCGTCTTCCTTGTTGCTGTCCATTTTAGCAGGCGAGAAGAACTCTATTAGTCTCCCTGCGTTGAACCCATTCAGGTTGTCATGAGTTCTGGCACCGTCGTGAAGATTCGCCCCTTTAGAGTTTCCTCTTCTTAAGGAGATGCTCTCCCATTGAATTTTGTCGGATGAAGATCTCCTCCCATTGAAGTTGAACTCATTATCTACCGAGACCCATTTCAAGTTCTCTTGATTAGTATCGTCGCGCGTGTAGCTCCACTTGTAGCTCCTGGTGGTGTTGTCCATGTTCAATTCGATCGAATGAAGATCGCTTTCTGTGGATTCATTTCCTTCGCACTCCTCTCCATCAGCTTCTTTATTTTCTCAGAATAATTCGTTTTCAGCGCATTCAAGATTGATCTTGTCGCTCAAGAACGCCTCGAGCTCCTTGGCTTTCTCTGATTTCGGAGAATTCTCATCTTTACTCATTTGGATCTCATGTAGGCCTCGAGCTGAGCCCTCAGCTTTTCGACGGCGGCATTCTTCTCTTCAAAATGGTACTTGGCCTCTGAAAGTTTCGTCTGCACTCTCTCCTCGCGCAAAACATCCGCTAGCTGAAGTATTTCCCTCTCGTTCTCCACCTCTTCAAGAACTTTGGCGGATTCTCTCTTCAATTCTTCCACTTGCGCCCGGTCCTCTCCAATCCCTCTCGCTAACACGTCGCAGACCTGCTCCAATATTTCCTTAGCTCTCTTCTCACTCTCGAGCTCTTTCATAGCCTTGGAAAGAGATGACTTCATGCCAGCCAGTTCTTGGCCAAGCTTCTTGTTTAGTCTCTCCGTTTGTCTTCTCAATTTCTTTTCCATGTCGACTTCCTCCGCCGTATGTGAAATGGCAGTGCGGATTCGTTCCCGCTCCTTTCTTCTCCAAGACGCCTTTTCTTCTGCGAAATGCTTCATGATGAAATCAATCTGGTGAGAATGAGACCTCTCTTCATGGATCAACTGCTCAACCTGGATGATGGAACGATCGAGCTCGACTCCTAAGGCTGAGACGAGGGCTATAGTCGGTTTATGTTGCTTCTTGAGACCACCGACCGAAAAAGAACTTTCAGAAGCTCCTTCGACGTGGTTAAACTACTAACGACGTCCTTTCGAGGGCTCAATGACAAGAACCAAGACCTCATAAACTCATGACTTCCATCAAATCTCTGAAAGGACAAGTCAGCGACCAAACTCCCAAAATTTCACAAGAAATGCCCAACTTCTTAGCACTAAAAGTTCTGCAAGCAAATGAAGCTAGCGACGAAAGCATTATAGAAGAAGGGGGGTTTTGAAGGGCAAAAAAAAGATTGACAATGCAATCCTATGCCACTCGGAGTAAAAATAATCGTTTTATCCTTTTCCTGAATGCAGTAACTTTCATAAATATGGAAGTAAATAAATGATGAAAATTTGATGGTGCACCAGCAAATCCATTATGTCGATGTATTTGAAACATTCACGATGCTTTCTAGTTGCTATGGTATATATTCAGAAACAAAAATAACTAAGGACTGTTATAGCCTCTTTCTCCAAGATGCCCATAAGAGGAAAGGACATATCTAATATACACATATCAACGGATGCAGGATGAGACGATCTTACTGGAAGTTTCTTGAAGAAAGCTTCTCGGTACTGCATGGATGATGCTGGGATTAAATTTAGAAGGCAAGGATGACTTCACAAGCCAATCTTTTGGTGGGTAAAACTGACAAAAAATTGATATTAAAGTAAATATTTCAATGCTTTTTGGAGTTATGTATTTTACTGAAATAGTTATCATATGCCACTTTTTTTGATTCATATGCCAAAAATCAAGCTTAGCAGGAAAAGAGAGCTGTAAATAAGTAGACGAAAGTAATGGAGTGAGTGGAGCAAGGAGCAAAAAATTTGTAGAAGCTATACAATTTGCTTTGAGCTCCGAATACTGAGAGCAGATGATCATCATGGGGGGTTGACTTCGTCATTATAAACGCACATTGCGGAGCGCACGACCTATTTCCGACGATAATTGTACAAAAGTCAATGCGAAATGCCCCTGAATATATAGTTCTAAAATATGTCGGAAATGTCCCTATATTTTTCCTCACATATATAGATGATTGCCTTCCATAACTAGTCGCATGATGACCAGACCTACAAGAAAATTTTACCGGTCAATGCTGGGGCACATTGCCACCGATTTTAAAAGGCTAGGGAGTAACTTGCAAAAAGTGAGAATTCAGGAGTAATTCGTATACAACCCAAAGAACGTACGGGCCAGAAACTAGAGATGAGAGTTACTTTCAAAGTCCCTACACATACATACTAATGGAAACTAGAAACATTATGGGTTTTGTCTAGCTCGAATGCGAGCAGATCTTCTTAGAGAGAGCTGTTCTTGGGCTGCATCATCCTCCCCATTTTGATTCATCCTCGAATTCTCGAGAGATGAATGTCGAACATTGAAGGGCGCTGTCTCTGTCGCTCTCTTTTTGCATGGAACCGTCAGCTGAGAGTCGGTGGCTGTACTCGACTCTACGGCAAGAAGAGCCATTCGAGCAGCTTGAATCTCTGCTTGTTTCTTGGTTCTTGCAGTGTCCCCAGTGTAACAGATTCCTCCAACCTCAACAGCGCATGAAAAGAAAGGCGCTCTCCTTGATGCCTCATCCTTTCGGCATTCATACCGGGGAATCACATAACTCAGCTTTTGTACATATTCCTGAATGAGATTTTTGCATAACCCCGTTTCATGACAATAATCGCCATAACAAGTCCAAACAGAAATGGGTCACAAACTAATTTAAATGCAAAGAATGATCTGGCCCATAAAAAGAAAAAGGAAAAAGCAAAGAAAAATTTACCGGTTAATGCCGGGGCACACTGCCACCGATTTTAAAAGGCTAGGGAGTAAATTGCAAAAAGTGAGAATTCAAGGGTAATTCGTATACAACCCAAAGAACGTACGGGGCAGAAACTAGACACTAGAGATGAGAGTTACTTTCAAAGTCCCTACACATACATACGAATGGAAACTAGAAACATTGTGGGTTTTGTCTAGCTCGAATGGGAGCAGATCTTCTTAGAGAGCTGTTCTTGGGCCGCATCATCCTCCCCATTTTGATTCATCCTCGAATTCTCGGGATATGAATGTCGAACATTGAAGGGCGCTGTCTCTATCCCTCTCTTTTTGCATGGAACCGTCACCTCAGAGTCGGTGGGTGTACTCGACTGTATGGCAAGAAGAGCCGTTTGAGCAGCTTCAATCTCTGCTTGTTTCTTGGTTCTTGCAGTGTCACCAGTGTAACAGATTCCTCCAACCTCAACAGTGTATGAAAAGAGAGGCGCTCTCCTTGATGCCTCATCCTTTCGGCATTCATAACGGGGAATCACATAACTCAGCTTTTGTACATATTCCTGAATGAGGTTTCTGCATAACCCCGTTTCATGACAATAATCGCCATAACAAGTCCAAACAGAAATGGGTCACAAACTAATTTAAATGCAAAGAATGATCTGGCCCATAAAAAGAAAAAGGAAAAAGCAAAGAAAAATTTACCGGTCAATGCTGGGGCACATTGCCACCGATTTTAAAAGGCTAGGGAGTAAATTGCAAAAAGTGAGAATTCAGGGGTAATTCATATACAACCCCAAAGAGCGTACGGGGCCAAAAACTAGAAGCTAAAGATGAGAGTTACTTTTAAAAACCCTACACATACATACGAATGGAAACTAGAAACATTGTGGGTTTTGTCTAGCTCGAATGCGGCAGCGATCTTCTTAGAGAGAGCTGTTCTTGGGCTGCATCATCCTCCCCATTTTGATTCGTCATCGAATACTCGGGAGATGAATGTCGAACATTGAAGGGCGCTGTCTCTGTCACTCTCTTTTGCATGAAACCGTCGGGAGAGTCGGTGGGTATACTCGGCGTACGGCAAGAAGAGCCGTTCGAGCAGTTTGAATCTCTCCTTGTTTCTTGGTTCTTGCAGGTGTCGCCGGTAATGCATTCCTCCAACCTCAACAGTGCATGAAAAGCGAGGCGCTCTCCTTGATGCCTCATCCTTTCGGCATTCATACCGGGAATCACATAACTCAGCTTTTGTACATATTCTTTGAATGAGGTTTTTGCGAACCCGTTTCATGCTTTGCAAAGAATAATCACCATGACAAGTCCAAACAGAAATGGGTCACAAACAAATTTAAATACAAAGAATGATCTAGCCCATAAAAAGAAAACGGAAAAAGCAAAGAAAAATTTGCCGGTAAATGCTAGGGCACATTGCCGCCGATTTTAAAAGTCTAGGGAGTAAATTGCAAAAAGTGAGAATTCAGGGGTAATTCGTATACAACCCCAAAGAACGTACGGGGCCAAAAACTAGAAACTAGAGATGAGAGTTACTTTCAAAGTCCCTACACATACATACGAATGGAAACTAGAAACATTGTGGGTTTTGTCTAGTTCGAATGCGGCGGATCTTCTTAGCGAGCTGTTCTTGGGCTGCATCATCCTCCCCATTTTGATTCGTCATCGAATACTCGGGAGATGAATGTCGAACATTGAAGGGCGCTGTCTCTGTCGCTCTCTTTTTGCATGGAACCGTCGGCGAGAGTTGATGGGTGTACTCGATGTACGGCAGGGAAGAGTCGTTCGGGCAGCTTGAATCTCTACTTGTTTCTTGGTTCTTGCGGTGTCCCCGGTGTAGCATTCCTCCAACCTCAACGGTGCATGAAAAGAGAGGCGCTCTCCTTGATGCCTCATCCTTTCGGCATTCATACCGGGGAATCACATAACTCAGCTTTTGTACATATTCCTGAATGAGGTTTTTGCATATCCCCGTTTCATGCTGCAAAGAATAATCACCATAACAAGTCCAAACAGAAATGGGTCACAAACTAATTTAAATACGAAGAATGATATAGCCCATAAAAAGAAAAAGGAAAAAGCAAAGAAAAATTTGCCGGTCAATGCTAGGGCACATTGCCGCCGATTTTAAAAGTCTAGGGAGTAAATTGCAAAAAGTGAGAATTCATGGGTAATTCGTATACAACCCCAAAGAACGTACGGGGCCAAAAACTAGAAACTAGAGATGAGAGTTACTTTTAAAAACCATACACATACATACGAATGGAAACTAGAAACATTGTGGGTTTTGTCTAGCTCGAATGCGAGCAGATCTTCTTAGAGAGAGCTATTCTTGGGCTGCATCATCCTCCCCATTTTGATTCGTCATCGAATTCTCGGGAGATGAATGTCGAACATTGAAGGGCGCTGTCTCTGTCACTCTCTTTTTGCATGGAACCGTCAGCTGAGAGTCAGTGGGTGTACTCGACTGTACGGCAAGAAGAGCCGTTCGAGCAGCTTGAATCTCTCCTTGTTTCTTGGTTCTTGCAGTGTCGCCAGTGTGACAGATTCCTCCTACCTCAACAGTGCATGAAAAGCGAGGCGCTTTCCTTGATGCCTCATCCTTTCGGCATTCATACCGGGGAATCACATAACTCAGCTTTTGTACATATTCCTGAATGAGGTTTTTGCATAACCCCGTTTCATGCTGCAAAGAATAATCACCATAACAAGTCCAAACAAAAATGGGTCACAAACTAATTTAAATACAAAGAATGATATAGCCCATAAAAAGAAAAAGGAAAAGCAAAGAAAAATTTGCCGGTCAATGCTAAGGGCACATTGCGCCGATTTTAAAAGTCTAGGGAGTAAATTGCAAAAAGTGAGAATTCATGGGTAATTCGTATACAACCCCAAAGAACGTGCGGGGCCAAAAACTAGAAACTAGAGATGAGAGTTACTTTCAAAGTCCCTACACATACATACGAATGGAAACTAGAAACATTGTGGGTTTTGTCTAGTTCGAATGCGAGCAGATCTTCTTAGCGAGAGCTGTTCTTGGGCTGCATCATCCTCCCCATTTTGATTCGTCATCGAATACTCGGGAGATGAATGTCGAACATTGAAGGGCGCTGTCTCTGTCGCTCTCTTTTTGCATGGAACCGTCGGCTGAGAGTTGATGGGTGTACTCGATTGTACGGCAGGAAGAGTCGTTCGGGCAGCTTGAATCTCTACTTGTTTCTTGGTTCTTGCAGTGTCCCCAGTGTAACAGATTCCTCCAACCTCAACAGTGCATGAAAAGAGAGGCGCTCTCCTTGATGCCTCATCCTTTCGGCATTCATACCGGGGAATCACATAACTCAGCTTTTGTACATATTCCTGAATGAGGTTTTTGCAGAACCCCGTTTCATGCTGCAAAGAACAATCACCATAACAAGTCCAAACAGAAATGGGTCACAAACTAATTTAAATACAAAGAATGATCTAGCCCATAAAAAGAAAAAGGAAAAAGCAAAGAAAAATTTGCCGGTCAATGCTAGGACACATTGCCGATTTTAAAAGTCTAGGGAGTAAATTGCAAAAAGTGAGAATTCGGGGTAATTCGTATACAACCCCAAAGAACGTACGGGGCCAAAAACTAGAAACTAGAGATGAGAGTTACTTTCAAAGTCCCTACACATACATACGAATGGAAACTAGAAACATTGTGGGTTTTGTCTAGTTCGAATGCGAGCAGATCTTCTTAGCGAGAGCTGTTCTTGGGCTGCATAATCCTCCCCATTTTGATTCATCCTCGAATTCTCGGGAGATGAATGTCGAACATTGAAGGGCGCTGTCTCTGTCGCTCTCTTTTTGCATGGAACCGTCGGCTGAGAGTTGATGGGTGTACTCGATTGTACGGCAAGAAGAGCCGTTCGGGCAGCTTGAATCTCTACTTGTTTCTTGGTTCTTGCAGTGTCTCCAGTGTAACAGATTCCTCCAACCTCAACAGTGCATGAAAAGAGAGGCACTCTCCTTGATGCCTCATCCTTTCGGCATTCATACCGGGGAATCACATAACTCAGCTTTTGTACATATTCCTGAATGAGGTTTTTGCATAACCCCGTTTCATGCTGCAAACAATAATCGCCATAACAAGTCCAAACAGAAATTGGTCACAAACTAATTTAAATGCAAAGAATCATCTGGCCTACAAAAAGAAAAAGGAAAAAGCAAAGAAAAATTTACCGGTCAATGCTGGGGCACATTGCCACCGATTTTAAAAGGCTCGGGAGTAAATTGCAAAAAGTGAGAATTCATGGGTAATTCGTATACAACCCCAAAGAACGTACGGGGCCAAAAACTAGAAGCTAGAGATGAGAGTTACTTTTAAAAACCCTACACATACATACGAATGGAACTGGAAACATTGTGGGTTTTGTCTAGCTTGAATGCGAGGATCTTCTTAGAGAGAGCTGTTCTTGGGCTGCATCATCCTCCCCATTTTGATTCGTCATCGAATACTCGGGAGATGAATGTCGAACATTGAAGGGCGCTGTCTCTGTCACTCTCTTTTTGCATGGAACCGTCAGCTGAGAGTCAGTGGGTGTACTCCACTGTACGGCAAGAAGAGCCGTTCGAGCAGCTTGAATCTCTCCTTGTTTCTTGGTTCTGCGGTGTCGCCGGTGTAACAGATTCCTCTAACCTCAACGGTGCATGAAAAGCGCGCTCTCCTTGATGCCTCATCCTTTCGGCATTCATACCGGGAATCACATAACTCGCTTTTGTACATATTCTGAATGAGGTTTTTGCATAACCCCGTTTCATGCTGCAAAGAATAATCACCATAACAAGTCCAAACAGAAATGGGTCACAAACTAATTTAAATACAAAGAATGATCTAGCCCATAAAAAGAAAAAGGAAAAAGCAAAGAAAAATTTGCCGGTCAATGCTGGGGGACATTGCCACCAATTTTAAAAGGCTAGGGCGTAAATTGCAAAAAGTGAGAATTCAGGGGTAATTCCTATACAACCCCAAAAAACGTACGGGCCAAAAACTAGAAACTAGAGATGAGAGTTACTTTCAAAGTCCCTACACATACATACGAATGGAAACTAGAAATATTGTGGGTTTTGTCTAGCTCGAATGGGAGTAGATCTTCTTAGAGAGAGCTGTTCTTGGGCCGCATCATCCTCCCCATTTTGATTCATCCTCGAATTCTCGGGAGATGAATGTCGAACATTGAAGGGCGCTGTCTCTGTCCCTCTCTTTTTGCATGGAACCGTCAGCTGAGAGGTTATGGGTGTACTTGACTGTACGGCAAGAAGAGCCGTTTGAGCAGCTTGAATCTCTGCTTGTTTCTTGGTTCTTGCAGTGTCACCAGTGTAACAGATTCCTCCAACCTCAACAAGGTGCTCGAAAAGAGAGAAGCTCTCCTTGATGTCTCATCCTTTCGGCATTCATACCGGGAATCACATAACTCGGCTTACGTACATATTCTGAATGAGGTTTTTGCGAACCCGTTTCATGCTGCAAAGAACAATCACCATAACAAGTCCAAACATAAATGGGTCACAAACTAATTTAAATGCAAGGAATGATCTGGCCCATTAAAAGAAAAAGGAAAAAGCAAAGAAAAATTTACCGGTCAATGCTGGGGCACATTGCCACCGATTTTAAAAGGTTAGGGAGTAAATTGCAAAAGTGAGAATTCATGGGTAATTCGTATACAACCCCAAAGAACGTGACGGGGCCAAATACTAGAAACTAGAGATGAGAGTTACTTTTAAAAACCCTACACATACATACGAATGGAAACTAGAAACATTGTGGGTTTTGTCTAGCTCGAATGCGAAGCAGATCTTCTTAGAGAGTTGTTCTTGGGCTGCATCCTCCTCCCCATTTTGATTCGTCATCGAATTCTCGGGAGATGAATGTCGAACATTGAAGGGCGCTGTCTCTGTCGCTCTCTTTTTGCATGGAACCGTCAGCTGAGTCGGTGGGTGTACTCGGCGTACGGCAAGAAGAGCCGTTCGAGCAGCTTGAATCTCTCCTCGTTTCTTGGTTCTTGCAGTGTCGCCAGTGTAACAGATTCCTCCAACCTCAACAGTGCATGAAAAGAGAGGCGCTCTCCTTGATGCCTCATCCTTTCGGCATTCATACCGGGGAATCACATAACTCAGCTTTTGTACATATTCTGAATGAGGTTTTTGAGAACCCGTTTCATGCTGCAAAGAACAATCACCATAACAAGTCCAAACGAAATGGGTCACAAACTAATTTAAATACAAAGAATGATCTCGCCCATAAAAGAGAAAAAGGAAAAAGCAAAGAAAAATTTGCCGGTCAATGCTAGGACACATTGCCGCGATTTTAAAAGTCTAGGGAGTAAATTGCAAAAAGTGAGAATCGGGGGTAATTCGTATACAACCCCAAAAAGAACGTACGGGGCCAAAAACTAGAAACTAGAGATGAGAGTTACTTTCAAAGTCCCTACACATACATACGAATGGAAACTAGAAACATTGTGGGTTTTGTCTAGTTCGAATGCGAGCGGATCTTCTTAGCGGAGAGCTGTTCTTGGGCTGCATAATCCTCCCCATTTTGATTCATCCTCGAATTCTCGGGAGATGAATGTCGAACATTGAAGGGCGCTGTCTCACGTCGCTCTCTTTTTGCATGGAACCGTCGGCTGAGAGTTGATGGGTGTACTCGGTTGTACGGCAAGAAGAGCCGTTCGGGCAGCTTGAATCTCTACTTGTTTCTTGGTTCTTGCAAGTGTCTCCGGTGTAACAGATTCCTCCAACCTCAACGGTGCATGAAAAGAGAGGCACTCTCCTTGATGCCTCATCCTTTCGGCATTCATACCGGGAATCACATAACTCAGCTTTTTGTACATATTCTGAATGAGTTTTTGCATAACCCGTTTCATGCTGCAAACAATAATCGCCATAACAAGTCCAAACGAAATTGGTCACAAACTAATTTAAATGCAAGGAATGATCTGGCCCATTAAAAGAAAAAGGAAAAAGCAAAGAAAAATTTACCGGTCAATGCTGGGGCACATTGCCACCGATTTTAAAAGGTAAGGGAGTAAATTGCAAAAAGTGAGAATTCATGGGTAATTCGTATACAACCCCAAAGAACGTACGGGGCCAAATACTAGAAACTAGAGATGAGAGTTACTTTTAAAAACCCTACACATACATACGAATGGAAACTAGAAACATTGTGGGTTTTGTCTAGCTCGAATGCGAGCAGATCTTCTTAGAGAGAGTTGTTCTTGGGCTGCATCCTCCTCCCCATTTTGATTCGTCATCGAATTCTCGGGAGATGAATGTCGAACATTGAAGGGCGCTGTCTCTGTCGCTCTCTTTTTGCATGGAACCGTCAGCTGAGAGTCAGTGGGTGTACTCGACTGTACGGCAAGAAGAGCCGTTCGAGCAGCTTGAATCTCTCCTCGTTTCTTGGTTCTTGCGGTGTCGCCGGTGTAACGAGATTCCTCCAACCTCAACAGTGCATGAAAAGAGAGGCGCTCTCCTTGATGCCTCATCCTTTCGGCAATCATTCCGGGGAATCACATAACTCAGCTTTTGTACATATTCCCAAATAAGGTTTTTGCATAGCCCCGTTTCATGCTGCAAAGAATAATCACCATAACACGTCCAAACAGAAATGGGTCACAAACTAATTTAAATGCAAAGAATGATCTGCCCATAAAAAGAAAAAGGAAAAAGTAAAAAGAAAAAAAATTTACCGGTCAATCTTTGGGGCACATTGCCACCGATTTTAAAAGGCTAGGGAGTAAATTGCAAAAAGTGAGAATTCATGGGTAATTCGTATACAACCCCAAAGAACGTACGGGGCCAAAAACTAGAAACTAGAGATGAGAGTTACTTTCTAAGTCCCTACACATACATACAAATGGAAACTAGAAACATTGTGGGATTTGTGTAGCTCGAATGCGAGCAGATCTTCTTAGAGAGAGCTGTTCTTGGGTTGCATCATCCTCCCCATTTTGATTCATCATTGAATTCTCGGGAGATGAATGTCAAACATTGAAGGGCACTGTCTCTGTCACTCTCTTTTTGCATGAAACCGTCAGCTGAGAATCGGTGGGTGTACTGACCGTACGGCAAGAAGAGCCGTTCGGGCGCTTGAATGTCAGCTTGTTTCTTGGTTCTTGCGGTGTCGCCGGTGTAGCGATTCCTCCAACCTCAACGGTGCATGAAAAGAGAGGCGCTCTCCTTGATGCCTCATCCTTTCGGCAATCATTCCGGGGAATCACATAACTCAGCTTTTGTACATATTCCCAAATAAAGTTTTTGCATAGCCCCGTTTCATGCTGCAAAGAATAATCACCATAACAAGTCCAAACAGAAATGGGTCACAAACTAATTAAAATGCAAAGAATGATCTGGCCCATAAAAAGAAAAAGGAAAAAGCAAAGAAAAATTTACCGGTCAATGCTAGGGCACATTGCCACCGATTTTAAAAGGCTATGGAGTAAATTGCAAAAAGTGAGAATTCATGGGTAATTCGTATACAACCCCAAAGAACGTAGGGGCCAAAAAAACTAGAAACTAGAGATGAGTTACTTTCTAAGTCCCTACACATACATACAAATGGAAACTAGAAACATTGTGGGATTTGTGTAGCTCGAATGCGAGCAGATCTTCTTAGAGAGCTGTTCTTGGGTTGCATCATCCTCCCCATTTTGATTCATCATTGAATTCTCGGGAGATGAATGTCAAACATTGAAGGGCACTGTCTCTGTCACTCTCTTTTTGCATGAAACCGTCAGCTGAGAATCGGTGGGTGTACTCGACTGTACGGCAAGAAGAGCCGTTCGAGCAGTTTGAATCTCTCCTTGTTTCTTGGTTCTTGCAGTGTCGCCAGTGTAACAGATTCCTCCAACCTCAACGGTGCATGAAAAGCGTGGCGCTACGCGATGCCTCATCCTTTCGCAATCATTCCGGGGGAATCACATAACTCAGCTTTTGTACATATTCCCTAATAAGGTTTTGCATAGCCGTTTCATGCTGCAAAGAACAATCACCATAACAAGTCCAAACAGAAATGGGTCACAAACTAATTAAAATGCAAAGAATGATCTGGCCCATAAAAAGAAAAAGGAAAAAGCAAAGAAAATTTACCGGTCAATGCTAGGGCACATTGCCACCGATTTTAAAAGGCTATGGAGTAAATTGCAAAAAGTGAGAATTCATGGGTAATTCGTATACAACCCCAAAGAACGTACGGGGCCAAAAACTAGAAACTAGAGATGAGAGTTACTTTCTAAGTCCCTACACATACATACGAATGGAAACTAGAAACATTGTGGGTTTTGTCTAGCTCGAATGCGAGCAGATCTTCTTAGAGAGAGCTGTTCTTGGGCTTCATCATCCTCCCCATGTTGATTCATCATCGAATTCTCGGGAGATGAATGTCAAACATTGAAGGGCGCTGTCTCTGCCACTCTCTTTTTGCATGAAACCGTAAGCTGATAATCGGTGGTTGTACTCGAATGTACGGCAAGAAGAGCCGTTCGGGCAGCTTGAATGTCAGCTTGTTTCTTGGTTCTGCCCGTGTCGCCGGTGTAGCAGATTCCTCCAACCTCAACGGTGCATGAAAAGAGGCGCTCTCCTTGATGCCTCATCCTTTCGGCATTCATACCGGGGAATCACATAACTCAGCTTCTGTACATATTCCTGAATGAGGTTTCTGCATAACCCCGTTTCATGCTGCAAAGAACAATCACTATAACAAGTCCAAACATAAATGGGTCACAAACTAATTTAAATGCAAAGAATGATCTGGCCCATAAAAAGAAAAAGGAAAAAGCAAAGAAAAATTTACCGGTCAATGCTGGGGCACATTGCCACCGATTTTAAAAGGCTAGGGAGTAAATTGCAAAAAGTGAGAATTCATGGGTAATTCGTATACAACCCCAAAGAACGTACGGGGCCAAAAACTAGAATCTAGAGATGAGAGTTACTTTCAAAGTCCCTACACATACATACGAATGGAAACTAGAAACATTGTGGGTTTTGTCTAGCTCGAATGCGAGCAGATCTTCTTAGAGAGAGCTGTTCTTGGGCTGCATCATCCTCCCCATTTTGATTCGTCATCGAATACTCGAGAGATGAATGTCGAACATTGAAGGGCGCTGTCTCTGTCACTCTCTTTTTGCATGGAACCGTCAGGCGAGAGTCGGTGGGTGTACTCGACGTACGGCAAGAAGAGCCGTTCGAGCAGTTTGAATCTCTCCTTGTTTCTTGGTTCTTGCAGTGTCGCCAGTGTAACAGATTCCTCCAACCTCAACAGTGCATGAAAAGCGGGCGCTCTCCTTGATGCCTCATCCTTTCGGCATTCATACCGGGGAATCACATAACTCAGCTTTTGTACATATTCTGAATGAGGTTTTGCATAACCCCGTTTCATGCTGCAAACAATAATCGCCATAACAAGTCCAAACAGAAATGGGTCACAAACTAATTTAAATGCAAAGAATCATCTGGCCCATAAAAAGAAAAAGGAAAAAGCAAAGAAAAATTTACCGGTCAATGCTGGGGCACATTGCCATCGATTTTAAAAGGCTAGGGAGTAAATTGCAAAAGTGAGAATTCGGGGTAATTCGTATACAACCCCAAAGAACGTACGGGGCCAAAAACTAGAAGCTAGAGATGAGAGTTACTTTCAAAGTCCCTACACATACATACGAATGGAAACTAGAAACATTGTGGGTTTTGTCTAGCTCGAATGCGAGCAGATCTTCTTAGAGAGAGCTGTTCTTGGGCTGCATCATCCTCCCCATTTTGATTCGTCATCGAATACTCGGGAGATGAATGTCGAACATTGAAGGGCGCTGTCACTGTCACTCTCTTTTTGCATGGAACCGTCAGCTGAGAGTCAGTGGGTGTACTCGACTGTACGGCAAGAAGAGCCGTTCGAGCAGTTTGAATCTCTCCTTGTTTCTTGGTTCTTGCAGTGTCGCCAGTGTAACAGATTCCTCCAACCTCAACAGTGCATGAAAAGCGAGGCGCTCTCCTTGATGCCTCATCCTTTCGGCATTCATACCGGGAATCACATAACTCAGCTTTTGTACATATTCTGAATGAGGTTTTTGCATAACCCCGTTTCATGCTGCAAACAATAATCGCCATAACAAGTCCAAACGAAATGGGTCACAAACTAATTTAAATGCAAAGAATCATCGGCCCATAAAAAGAAAAAGGAAAAAGCAAAGAAAAATTTGCCGGTCAATCTTTGGGGCACATTGCCGCCGATTTTAAAAGGCTAGGGAGTAAATTGCAAAAGTGAGAATTCGGGGTAATTCGTATACAACCCCAAAGAACGTACGGGGCCAAAAACTAGAAGCTAGAGATGAGAGTTACTTTTAAAAACCCTACACATACATACGAATGGAAACTAGAAACATTGTGGGTTTTGTCTAGTTCGAATGCGAGCAGATCTTCTTAGAGAGAGCTGTTCTTGGGCTGAATCATCCTCCCCATTTTGATTCGTCATCGAATACTCGTGAGATGAATGTCGAACATTGAAGGGCGCCTCTCTCTGTCACTCTCTTTGCATGGAACCGTCGGCTGAGAGTCGGTGGGTGTACTCGGCGTACGGCAAGAAGAGCCGTTCGGCGGTTTGAATCTCTCCTTGTTTCTTGGTTCTTGCAGTGTCGCCAGTGTAACAGATTCCTCCAACCTCAACAGTGCATGAAAAGCGTGGCGCTCTGCTTGATGCCTCATCCTTTCTGCAATCATTCCGGGGAATCACATAACTCAGCTTTTGTACATATTCCCTAATAAGGTTTTTGCATAGCCCCGTTTCATGCTGCAAAGAACAATCACCATAACAAGTCCAAACAGAAATGGGTCACAAACTAATTTAAATGCAAAAAATGATCTGGCCCATAAAAAGAAAAAAGGAAAAAGCAAAGAAAAATTTATCGGTCAATGCTGGGGCACATTGCCACCGATTTTAAAAGGCTAGGGAGTAAATTGCAAAAATTGAGAATTCATGGGTAATTCGTATACAACCCCAAAGAACGTACGGGGCCAGAAACTACAAACTAGAGATGAGAGTTACTTTCAAAGTCCCTACACATACATACGAATGGAAACTAGAAATATTGTGGGTTTTGTCTAGCTCGAATGGGAGCAGATCTTCTTAGAGAGAGCTGTTCTTGGGCTGCATCATCCTCCCCATTTTGATTCATCCTCGAATTCTCGGGAGATGAATGTCGAACATTGAAGGGCGCTGTCTCTGTCGCTCTCTTTTTGCATGGAACCGTCAGCTGAGAGTCGGTGGGTGTACTCGACTGTACGGCAAGAAGAGCCGTTCGAGCAGCTTGAATCTCAGCTTGTTTCTTGGTTCTTGCAGTGTCGCCAATGTAACAGATTCCTCCAACCTCAATAGTGCCTGAAAAGAGAGGCGCTCTCCTTGATGCCTCATCCTTTCGACATTCATACCGGGGAATCACATAACTCAGCCTTTGTACATATTCCTGGATGAGGTTTTTGCATAACCCTGTTTTATGCTGCAAAGAATAATCACCATAACAGGTCCAAACAGAAATGGGTCACAAACTAATTTAAATGCAAAGAGTGATCTGGCCCATAAAAAGAAAAAGGAAAAAGGAAAGAAAACAGCCACAAGGGAAACGGTGAAACAGAATCCATCTTGCAGTCGCAAACTAAAGAAAGATAAAAGGATCAGAAACATAATCATACACAACCACTAAACAATCAAATCATCTCCTCAATATCAAGCATGCACATGTACAGAGAATTCTTGTGCATGACACATAAATATGATCGAAATAGGCTAAGTAATACTTCAATTTCTTAATGAGGTATTGCAGGCGCCACAGCACACTTATAATTAAACTACTCAGTAATCATAATATTAAATCAGCTCCTCATTTCTAACTATATGCACTAAATCTGCAAAATTGTTTTCCATTACAAAAATAAGGAGAACACCTATATTATCATGGGTATGCTATAAATTATATTTACAATTTAATTCTATTTAGTATTGCCTATTGAACTTACAACTGGTTGAGAAATGCCTTCACGATTTCACCGGACTTTGCTAACTCCAGCAGCGCAACCCAGCAGCGACGCTCGGCTGCCTTCCGATTACGAACCGAGGTAAAGAATTATATTTGACACCATTCACCGTCACCGTTGATCTGAATTGAGATTCATGTCTTTTATGGTCTCATAAAGTGGAGTTGGTAGTCCCGTTTTATGTGCATAATCTTGCAATCGACTCTTGAAAAGGTTGCAATTTGAGACACCTGCATTTTATCCAAAAAACACATCATTAATGATTAAATGAAGTTGGAAATTCGGAAATATCAAAAAAGGCAATTAAAAGTGGAAATGCCCACCATAGTGTACATGGGCACCGAGAGAGAGAGAGAGTTCTAAGCACTGCACTATAGGGAAGGGGAGAAGATTGATATCCATCTTTAGAACTTTAAGTAAAACAAGAAAAGAAGGATTCCTTCTTCGAGGTTTACCACTTCAAGAAACAAGCATGCACATAAATTTCAATGAAAGATCAGAACCAAAAAATACTACACCCGGGGATGCACAGAAATTTCAACGAAAGATCAGAACCAAAAATACCACACCCGGGGATGAAATTAGTGGGCATTATTTATCCCAAATTTCTTAGTAGGAGTCACTGATGTTCCACAGGAAAAATCAGGGAAAAGATCAGCAATTTCTCGAGCGGAGGGAAATCTCCTCTTGTAAAGTTTAGCAATTTGCCAAAAGGGTATCAACCATAATTTCATCATTATTATAATTTTCAGGAGTACACAAAAAAGATGAACAATGTGATCATTCTGCTCAATGAACGCAGAATTGACGAAGCGCCAGAGAGATTACATCCCCTTTCACGCACGCTGGAAATAAAAAGAAATCGTGACGGCAGTGCTCCACAAGAACAAAGAAGGGAAAGGGCAATAGAACCCCTTGAACAGCAATGCTTTACACACTTGAGAACATCACAAGTTAGCCGTAATTTACTCAGCCGATGGTCATTCCTCGCAAAAAGAGGGAGGCTCGAGAAGGAAAGGCTCCAACTTTGACAGCGTACATGATCAGATTTTCAGAAAAAGAAGCAATGGTCCAGCTGGGTTCTCGCACATGATGCTACCCACCAACCAAAATGAAAGACAAAGAACAGGGAACACTCTGGAATTTTTCACAGAAAGACTCCAACGTCGGCAACATATCCTCAGAGAGAGAAAGAGCGAGAGTAAAATCTGCACATACCCCTTTCAACATGAACGCACGAAGCAGAGAATTACCTGAGAAGCCTGGTATCATTGTTTCGAAACTACGACGAGCTCTCTCTCGCGGGAGATGGGGAGGTGAGAGGGTGGGAAGAGGGTGAAAAATGGAGAGGCTAGTGAGGTATGAGGTAAAGTAAAGGGAACGCGAGTGATTGTTTCTACCCTTAAAGCATTACGGTTTTGAGTTTCTTATGCTTTTTTGTTGTTTGTTTCCAGGCAAGTTTGAACAAATTCCCAGTGTCTGCTAATATGCTTGAGATTGCATTCATAGGGAGTTAAGCAGCAGGTAGCTCCTTAATCTAGAACATTAATCTAGAGCAGAGAATGGCTCATTTTTGTTGTAGAGGATTTACTATCAAGTCTTAAATAGAAATAATACAATCTTTTCATAATCCCATAGTCTGGATTCCTTATAATGAAATGAAAAGCTGGAAAATCTAACACAATTTCAGAATTCTTTCCCTCTCTTTTTCCATTTTTTGTTGGGTAGAATTGAAATAGGATTTTCTTCATTTTCCTTATTATTTTTTTTCTTGTTTGGAAGACTACCCAGTATTGATTGCCATGATGAAGAGGGAAGCTATGAGCATTTTGACATTCTGAGACATGAGGTAAAAGAGTTTTTAGAGAGAAAAAGACAGGAAAGAAAAATTACATATAAGTGAAGGATGCGGCTTGGCATTAGCTAAAAAGAGTTTTTAGAGAGAAAAGGACGGAAAGAAAATAGGTGTGCTAGCAGTTAATAATTGCCATGAAGAAGAGGGAGTGTAGCGGAGGGAGTGCAGTACTCTCCTAGCAAAAACTAGAGAGAGGAGATAAGAGGTGAGGAATAAAATAGTGAGAACAATTTCGAAGATAAATATCTCTCTCCTTCCTCCTCTCTCCCCGATTAATGATGGGTCCAATCGGGAGAGGAAATAAGAAATTTGTTCTGCGTTTGTGACGTACTCTCGCTAGGCTCAACTTTTTTAATATTATTTATTTTATTTTATTATCGAACAAGAGATGAGGAAAAAGATAAATCAACAGGAAGATATCTAGGCCGATGGGCTAAGATGGTCGCGTCGGAAGAGCTCACAGCTACGTCCCTATCCATTGAAGCCGTCCGGGGAACGTAAGGCTCATCCCCAGCCGCCATCAAGGTCCCTACACCTTTAATATCTTAGATTAATTCAGCGTCGAAACTCAAAGAGGAACTTTGGTAGGTGCGACAGATTAATTCCTCTTTTCATTTATTTAGTCCGGAGGTTTTGGGTCTTTTGACTTTTGAGGCCCCATTTACAAATAACACTTGGTGAAGAAAAATGAGAAGAAGAAGGAGGAGGAGATATTATTTAACTTGATTTATAAATGTCAAATCAAAAATCAACATTAATTAAAAAAATAGATGTAAAAAATAAAAAATAAAAAAGCAAGAACTTTTATGTTGTGCAAAGGATGTTTTTATTAGTTTTATGAGGCTATAAGTAACATTTTCCACTCATATACTAATTTTTTTCGATTTTCCAAAAACATGAAAGTACTATAAGTTAAAAATGAAATATAATTTTGATTGTTTTTGTTTTCTCTACCTCCACAAAAGAAAATCACGTGGGAAAAACTTTTGAGGGCCATGAGCGAAAAGCAATAAAAGACAAAGCTTTTAGACCTTCCTCCGTGCATTTTGTCCTGTCATGAATTCGACCTATCCTGAGTCAAAATGGATGCACAGTTGTGTCCACGACGGTGACATGCAGTCTCTCTCGGTCCCTTTCTATTTTTCATCGGTCCCCTTCTATTTTTCATTCGGGGAATGTGCTGCATGAATAAATTATGAGGCCCTTATTTGAAATTGGCTCCGTCCGTCAATATGTAACATATAAATACCATTTGTTGAGCAGGTTGATAATTAGGAAAACCAGAAAAATCAAAAATCAAAATCTGGAGTGCAATTTAAGAGTGATTAGGTACGGAAGTTTGGTCCTCCTAAGTTCCCAAGATATGAATGTTCATTTTTTATCACCATAGCAAAGAGCACACAGTCAGAGTCCAAGCAAGAAACCAAAATTCATAGCTAGATCATAACCCAAGGGATAAGACCAAGTTCATAGCATGGGTGGAAACCATTTCTTCCTCTGAATTGCCAAGTTTATTTTCCCTATAATCCGCAAGAGAATACTAGTGCAGTACTCTCTCTGTGTTTGAGCTGTATAGCGTGTGATACCACCCCAAGTAAAAAGAGAAAAAAAATGGCGTCATCTTCTTCGTTCCAGAGGACTTTGGCAGCACACTTAGATTGGTTGGCAATGGCCTCCTCAATACTCCTTCTTCTGTTGATGAACTCCTCACGCTTCTTGATTTGCTGAGCCGTAAAGCTTTACTTGCATTGGGATTTTTTATTTGTGTTTCATTGGGATAAATTTGAATGGTTGAGGTTGAGGATGAATGAATCGGCTTATGCAAATTCTCCCTGCCAATTCTAGTTCGCTAATGACCGGAAACTTGCTGTCTTAAGGTTAAGCCATGCCCTTACTTTGCAGTTTGGATCTGACTTAGCAGGGGCCAAGCTACAGCAAGACTTTTGCTCCTTCTAACCGTGTAGTCTAGAAATCATAGCCAGTGTAGTCGGACGTCCGGGCAGTATGGGCAGTATGGGCAGTATGGGGAGTATGGTCAGCTAAGAAAAAGAGGAGAAGGAAGAGCCGTCTAAACAATTTGACTTTCTATCTTTGTTTTTTGGTCTTTTAAAACAAATTCTTTTATGAAATTATTTTCACCTAATCTAATATGCTTAGGCATCATTTGGATTCTAGTTCAAGAGTTTAACTTTTTCTAATCTTTTTGGTCTTTTGAAAATTATTTTTGGTATTATTACATGAGTGCAAGCCCATTCCCAATCCATGCCTTATTTGGATTATCATTAATCACGAATCAATCTTAGTAAATAGTAGGAGGTGAGTGAATAGGGGTATGCCGGTGAGGCCGATTCATTCTTTCTGAATTCTTGATTTTGTTTTGTTACCTCAAATAAATACTAAATTTTCAATTGACCAAAATCTACTAAAGTCATCCGGTACTATGGACCACTATATTAATGATGTTGTTGGAGTTGGACGGATTTGGCCTCTGAGAACAGTTAGATATGTGGAGTTGGATATACTCTAATACTTTCTAATACTTCCTAATATTGCACCGTAGGCACTCTATTTTATTAAACTTTTTGGTTTTATGAAACTTTTTGATCAAATTTCTTGTGAATTCAATTTAATCCAATTCTAGACTAAACTAAGAAGCGTTCTCCCCCAAAATTTCTTTTTTATTGGTAAATAAATATTTGACGAGAGGATTTTTCTTCGTAATTAAGTAGCAATAATTGTCCTATACATTTAACTTTTTTCTCTTTATGACATTTAGGATCTACCATGTGCTCTAATCATTAGAGAGAGTTTTCTTTTCTTTATAATAGGAATTCTCCTTTACTTCATATTTGTATGATGTATGAATGAGCACTTTTCAAGGAAAAATACCAACAAAAAAAAAAATTCCTAATGCAAATAGGATTAGGAAATTCTTTTGTTATGGATTGGATCAATTCAATTGCAAACATGAGAACGGTTCTAGAACTTTCCTTTCTAGATCCATGGGGAGAACATTTTTGAAAAGTTTTTTCTTTTTATTTTTTTTCATTTCCCCTTACTTGCCCTTTCGTCGTCATCCACGGCCGGCATGTTAGGTAGTCATGCCTTCCTATATGAAAACTCCAAGGCCCGCCTCATGGCATCCGAGGAAGAGGAAAAATAACTTCTTGTTGCTATGTAATAGAAGTAAAAAAAATAATGAAATAATGAATAGGTAGTTTTTAGCAGGTAGTTCATTATCATATCATTAAGTACTCATCATTATGAAAAATGGATTATATGTCAATTGATTTGTTTAAACTTGTATATACCCTCTACAAATTACCAAAATCTAGATTTAGGCGACAAGTATTTGTTTTTTTTTTTGGTCGGAAAGATATTTCATTGATTAATCCGGGGATGCCGAATTACAACTTAACTGAAAGTCCAAACATAAAATAAAATAAAGCTCTAGCGGGGGATGAGAGACCCAGTTACTTGGTAAAGAGTCGGCATTGTGAGACTTCGCAAGCCAGTCTGCCGCGCGGTTGGATTCTCGAGCTTCATACCACAATGTAACATTTAGCATTTGGGCCAGCAATTCTCTGCAGTCCAAGACAGTCGGACGAGAGGCCCATGCCACTTCTGTTTGGCCCAAGATGGCTTCCACGGCGTAAGTGCAGTCGCTGGATATACACACGGGGGAAGAGAATATGAGATGAGTTCGTGCGGCAGATGGGAGTCCTGTCAAAGTTGTTCGTTGTCTTCTCAACCAAAGTAAAGCTTGTTGGACAGCTAGGGTTTCTCCCTCTTGAGCCGATTGAGCTCGAAATTTCTGCGCAAAGCCTCCGATACACACACCCGCTTCTCCTCTACATATACCAACAATCGATCCCTCTGATTTCTCGGCCAGCCAAGAGCAATCGACGTTGATCTTCAAGGAGCCCGTAGCTGGAGGTTGCCAGGTGTGCGGATCTGATCTCTTTATTTTTGTCCGTGGGTTCCATTTCTCGTAAAGCTGGTGAGAGAGTGGGGCTTCATTAACGATCTATTCTTGTGTTTTTCGCTTCCAGTTGAAGATCAAAGCGTTGCGGGCTTTCCAGATGAGCCAAAGGGTGGTCGCGAGAATAGCTTTTTGACTTACTGTGATTCCAGAGCTGAGGTATTCACTCACCCATCGGTTTGTTCTTGTTATAGAGGTTGGAGAAACATTCATGTCGTATAATGATGCTGCCAAATCTTTCTTGTCCACAAGCAAAGTCCAAAAGGTGTTCGGAGGACTCGGAAATTGGGAACATAGTGGGCATGTTGGCTCAGGTATAATCTTTCTCCTGTATAGATTGGCTCTAGTAGGAAGGCCTTCATTGCATAAACTCCACATAAAGTGTCTGATTCTGGGTGTCGTCTGTAGATGCCAGATTTCTATCCAATAGTTGTTGTGGCACCTGATATGAAGAGGATGCATGGCATTCTGTTTTGCTTGTGCTGGCTGCTTGTAATTTATGATACCCGTTTTTAGTTTTGTACTCCCCTGAATTATGCCCTGTCCAAATTAGACGGTCAGGTCTGGCAAATATGCTGAGTGTAGTTGCTTGAATTTCCTCTGAGGTTTGGTTGTCAAAAAGCTCTGTGATCATCTGATGTTTCCATGTGCGCGTAGTTGGTTCAATGATATCTGCCACTAACTTAGGATCATCACGGTTCCGCCGGTCCCCCAATACTTCCTAGCATTAACCAATGGTCATCTCTCAAGTTGATGGATTTTCCATCTCTGACCTCCCATTTCATATAAGGTTTTAGGGCATCACGGCCTATTAAAAGGCTTTGCCAACCCCAAGATGGTCTGGCTCCTCTTGTAGCAGTCCATAGATTACCGTTAGGGAAATAGAGGCCTTTAAATATTCTGCTCCACAAGGCTTTAGGGGCTTTCTCTAATCTCCAGGCTTGTTTTCCCAACATGGCTTTGTTAAATTCCACTAAATCTTTAAACCCCATTCCTCCTTGTGCCTTCCTCTTCTTCAACACTTCCCAACTCTTCCAGTGAATACCTTTTTGTTGTGCGTTCTGTCTCCACCAGAAGGCTGAGATTTTCCTTTCGATTGCTCGACAAATAGATAAAGGAATCTTAAAGATATTCATGGCATATTGGGATAATGCCTGAACAACCATTTTAATTAACACCTCTTTCCCTGCCTTTGATATTAATTGTTCTTTCCATCCCTCCAATTTCCTGTCCACCTGTGCAATGATCCAATCTAGCATCTGTTTTTTAGTTTGGCCCCAATCGATGGTATCCCTAAATATTTCCCAGTTTTTTCTAGGATAGGAACCCTCGCTTCAGCTTGCAATATTGTTTTTAAATCCCGTGGACAGCTAGCCCCAAGAAAAACACCAGATTTGTTCAGGTTGATCGACTGACCAGATGCAAAATAGTAACAGTTTAGAATATTAGCCAGATTCTGAGCTTCCTTAAGAGTACCATCCAAGAAGAAAATAGCGTCGTCTGCAAAGAATAGATGGGATAAGATAAGGCAATGTGGGTTTAATTTGATACCCTTTAAGGTCCCATCCATAATAGCCTTAGTCACCATGTGGGAGAGAGCGTTTGCCATAATAATGAATAAATAAGGTGAGAGAGGGTCCCCTTGTCAAATACCTCGAGTTGGAGTGAAAGAATCCCCTGGTTGGCCATTAATTAACACCTGGAAGTGAGCTGAAGATATACAAAATTTGACCATATTCACCCATTGCTCATTAAATCCCATCTTCTTCATACAGTCACATAAAAAGTCTCACTCAACTCTATCATAAGCCTTCTGCATGTCTAGCTTCAGCACAGCTTGGAATTTTCGACGTCGCTTTCTAACCCGTAGTTGATGTAGGACTTCTTAAACAATAAAGATGATGTCTTGTATTTGCCTACCCCCTACAAATGTGCTTTGTTCCGGGGATATAATAGATGGGAGCCAAGGTTTCAGTCTATTTGCCATGACCTTTGTAATAACTTTGTAACTAAAGTTGCACAAGCTTATAGGTCTGAATTCTGTTATGCTTTCAGGATTAGCAACCTTGGGGATAAGCGTGATAAAGGTCTCATTAACGGCTGTATCGAATCTGCCTTCTTTGAAAAAGGAATCCACTAGATGAAATATATCTTCTTGAATAGTAGCCTATTGACTCTGATAGAATAGACCACTTAATCCGTCTGGTCCAGGGGCTTTGGCTGCCCCCATTTGGAAAACCACTTGCTCCACCTCCTCCATAGTAACTTAGGCTGTTAACTGCTCATTCATTTCCTCAGAAACAACAATTAGACAATGCTCTAGAACTGGTTGATAATGCCGAGGACCCACCGTTCTATACAACTCTTTGTAATAGGTAGTGATGTGGTGTTTAATGACATGAGGCTCTCGACTACACCTATTCTCTTCAATCTTCAACATCTTGATTTGATTTCTTTGTCTCCTTTGAATAGTGGTAGCATGAAAAAAATTTGAATTCCGATCGCCCCACTTTAACCAGTTAGTTCTCGAACGAATGCCCCAATACATTTCTTCTTGGCGCCACAAAGAGCTGATTTTCTTTGTGATAGTATTATATTCCTCTGCCCTTGCTGTCTGGTTTGCCTTGTTTGTGATCTGAATGAGCTGATGGCTTAGCTGGTCAATCTGTTTTGAAGCATTTTTGAAAGATGCCCTGCTCCATTTTCGCAAAACTTCGGTTACCCTTTTTGTTTTCTATACCAGATCTCCTTGTTGCCAATTCTCTGACTTCCAAGCATTGTCTACTATAGTTACACATTCTGGATGATCTAACCAGAAAGCCTCAAACCTGAATAATCTATGTCTTTTATGTTTCCCTGCATTTAAACATAATAAGAGAGGACTATGATCAGACCCGATTGCTGGAAATGCAAAGGCTTCGACACTGGGAAATAGAATCCTCCATTCGAGGTTGCAAAATACTCGATCAAGCCTTTTGTTGACTAAATCATCCCCATCTCTCTTGTTAGTCCACGTGAATGCGCACCTCTTACTTTCAATATCTATCAGAGAACATGAGTCAACAAAGTGCCTAAATGCCGTCATTCGAAATCTTTGTGTTAATCGTCGGCCTATCTTCTCCCAATGATATAGCACCTCATTAAAGTCACCAATACAAAGCCAAGGTGCTGTTGTCGCTCTATGTCTAGTATGAAGTAGGTTCCAAAGAGATACTCTCTCATGGAAGTCAGTAGATGCATGTAAGATGGAGATCTGCATTTTATATCCATTTCCAGTCACTTTACACGAAAGATCAATGAACTCTTGGCAGTTATGCTCAATAGTAAGTTGTACCAAGTCATCCCAAAGTAACACCAAGCCTCCCGCTGTGCCGATAGGATTAACAACAAACATAGAAGAGAATTTTAGACTTCTTTTGATATGTTCCACCCTATGGTACTGATTTTTGGTTTCCATAAGGAAAACCAAGTTAGGTCTCTCGTGAGCCACAAGGGCTCGGAGGTGCTGGACTGTCAAGGAGAACCAAAACCTTGATAGCCTGGCTTAGCACCTTCATGGCTTTCTTGGTGGCTTATTAGGGCTAGCCACCAAAGCCCGTGCTGTTTCGCCTTCCCATAGTTGAATTGGTGTTTCCATAAATTTGTCCATGTCCACAAGGGTTGTCATGCTGCTCTTTCTCTCATACGGGGTGAATCGTTTTAACGTTTTTGATGTCTGTTTTTTTTTCTCCGATTTGGCTGCTCCTGTAATCCCCATCTTTGCATCATGCATTAGATGCTTTATCGATAGTTCCACATTCTGCTGGATGCGTTTGCCTTTTTTCTGTGCTGCAAGTTCTGTAGAGAGTGATAATTCTGGTGTTGTTTGTATTGTAGGATGATAAAGAACAATGGCTTGGCTGCCATCTGTTGATGATTTGCTGTTCAAGTCATCAGTAGAGCGGATAACCGGTGTCTTAGGAATCACTTCCTCTTTAGTTAATGTAAGATCTATCTCCCCATAAAAGGTAGTCCAACAAGGGCTGCATGTCTTTACCTCTGCTTTCAACCAAGATCCATAACGTCCCGATTTGTCTTGAGGAAGACCAGATTCTTCGACGATAAGTATTTGTTGCCAAACCAGTATTTGTTGGCAAACTGGGCAACCCAAGGGAAAACCAGGTACTTGGGTATTCTTTAACTGACTTTTTCATTTTTTTAAATTGGAAACATATGCACACAAATACAAATATTGTGTGTCTTCCGTGCTATTTCTTTTTTTTCGTCATGAAACAAGATTTTGTTTAGTAAAATTCTAATGGGAAAGGTCTCTCTGCTATTACCTTTCTAAATAACTTGAACTTATTTTTCTCCTTCCTCCACCACCGCGTGAATACCAATTCGAATTAATATAGTGGTCCATACGGCGAAGACATCAGAGAAAATTTTTCTAGACAGCGGAGGTTTCTTGAGGCGCTTGTGTGGGGCTGTCTTTCCGGCGAGTTCATGTTCATGCGCACCCTAAGATGGCTAAAGATTGGCTAAGGGTTGACGAATGGTTTCTGGGATTTAGAAAAGGATCACCATGGGGTGGTTTCGAGGTGAGAGCTGAAGGGAGATTGCTTTTGGCTGGTCTTTTTGAGTGCAAAAAGCAGATAAGTCAAAAAAGTTCCGCCATTATGTATCCATAATCCGAGCGAGAGGAGGCTTGCTAAGGACTACGGAGATCGGACGGCTGGGATGAGCCTGACATTCCTCGGACGGCTTGACCTTCCAATAATAAAATAAAATATAAATTGCAACACACTGCAACACTGCACGAACCGACCTTTTCTTTCTCTCCGCTACGCTACCCTACACTAACTTCTACTTCTAGCTTGTTGGAATTAATTGCTACAACAAGACCTCCTATAATGTTGATATTAGGTACCCTAACAATGCCACGCAATATCCATTCACGCGTCGACACCTGTTTTCGAGGCCCGCCACGTCTACTCTCTCTTCTCTCCATCTTCTGCGCTTCTGTCTCTCTCCTCTCTCTTCTCACTCTCTTCGAAATAACTGTCGGCGAGTGGCTCGCTTCGGCTCGGCTCGGTTGGCAAAAGAAAGGACGACTCCCGCTTAAAATTTCTCACTCCTCACTTAAATATTTTGGGTTTTGTCTCTCTCTCCTCGTGAAGAGCAGAGAACGAGCTACACTTCCCCTCGTTTCCTTTTCTCAACGCATCCCACCCCACCCCACCCCACGAGCGGCCCCCGCTCCGTGAGGGGGAGCGCCCAAGCCACGTGGCCGGCGGAGGAGGCGCGAGTGAGGACAAGAAGGCAGAGGAGGCCGGAGTGACGCGGCTGCCGTGGAATCTAAGGCCGAGGAGGGTGGTGAACCCTCCACCGCTGTCGTTGAGGAATGGCGAGGCTTTTCACGACGTCGCGGGCGGCGCGCTCAATGGGGATAAGGAGAATTACGCCACGCAGCAGCAGCAGTTGCAGCCGTAGCCAAAATTCGTGCGGTCACGAGGCTTCGTGGGGGAGGGCAAGAGGAAGGAGAAGAAGAGGAAGTTATGGATATCGTTGTCGAAGGAGGAGATTGAGAGGACATTTTCATCATGATGGGGTCGAGGCCTGCCCTATCGGTTGCATGAGATCTCAGTGGACCTGGGCAAGGCCGACGGCGCGGCGAAAAAGGAGAGGCGCGGGCTAGAGGGTTGGAGAAGGATTCCCGCTAGCTATGGACGAGGTATGTGGATTGGCTACACCAGCACTGGAGAGCCAAATTGTGCTCTCTCCCTTCGGTCGATTTTGCTCACCTCTCTCCGTCCCCCGACTCGCGACCCAGAACCAATAGCTCTGCCCTCTCGTTTGATCTTCCGTCGACAACTTGCTTTCCACTCTGCTCGAAGCGGTCCTTCAAGAAGCCCTAAATTTGCGACTGCAAGTCAGGTTCGATTTTATTTCCTAAGTTTGTATGGTCACATCTTTGTTTTGGGGGAGAAAGTACTTAGAGTTTCTAATTCTAAGCGCAGCAATGCTTATTTGGTATACACTTGTAGCTTAATTGAAAGCTGCTACATCCACAATTGAACTTGTTTCGGAAAACTGTACTAAATAGTCCCATGTCACAAAATTTTAGCTGTTCTTATTCGGTGTGTCGTGAGACTTTGTAACATGTATGTTTTGTATTGCAGCACTTGAAAACTAGATTAGACAGATCTTTAGGAATTGCAATAAGCTGCTACCATTTTGTAGATGTAAAGTTAGTATTCAACTCAATCACCAAGTAGATGACTATTTTTTGCTGGTTAGCTGCTATTTTACAGAGAAACTACCAAAACCTTTTCATACAACGTGGGAGAGGGCCATTTGAATTGTGTGCAATCCTTTGGTGGCACACATAAAGGACAACAGTTAGGGAAGACTCTGCTATAACATATCTACATAGGTAGAAATGTTAAGTGATATATATATTGCCATCAATTATAGGCAATTGAAAAGATTGATCTACAAAATTAATCATGTGAAGTTACCTTAGTTATTTAGAATCAGAAACGTATGTATGCAAATTTGACGCTACAGATTAATTTTTCTCATTAACAAAATATGATCTTCTTCTTTTTTTTTTGGTCTAGAAAATACTGTTATTTTTGTTGCGATCAATGAGAAACATCTCACCTTAAAACTTTAACTTTCACATGAAGTTGAAGAAAAACTTAAATTACACTAATATTTTTCGCCTGAAAATTTAAGTTTGGCATAATAAATGGAGATGGACAAATTCCCACGATTCCATTTAGATTTGAGCAAACGTACCTTCAAATGATTAATCCACACACACACATAAAAAGAAATTAAGGCCAAGGGCAAAATAAAAATTTGTCGAGTGGCTATGCCAGCTGATTGATTAGAAGAAGAGAGGTCAAATCATCCTTTGGGCCTACTTACGTGAGCCCAGAGTATCGCGGCGTTCAGATGGGCCCTACAATGACTCCCTGAGAGGTCAAGTTTATTTGGGCCCATGTGAGTCGGGCCCATTCTTGACATCGCTCCTTGGGCCCATCAGATTTGCCTACGTTATTGAATCGTTGGAAGCTCACCGTCATCTTCATCTTCAACCTCCGGACCAGAAATGGCGGGAATTGCCTGCATCGCGAGGCCTTCTCCGATAACTCTGCGGCAAAGGAAGCATCAGACCCACACCGGAGTGATCGAGTTCCTTGTGAGTGGAGTCACGGAGATTCTCAGGGTTTTTGTCTGCCGTGAAGGACGGCAGGTACCTCGACTCCCTTTCTTTTACTCTGTAAGCTTACTTGCAACAAACAAAATTTGTCTAATCATGCTCCAATATCAGACTTGCTTATTCGATTTGCTTACTAATAATCTGAAACGAGTAGAGTATCTTCATGAGAGGAGGTCTATCATGTAAAGCTAGAGAGCACATATACTTTTTGAGAGCCTCTGTGTTGGTGTCGGACATTCCGACACATGTTCGACACACTCTAACACGCGGTCAATTGATGCTGGACATCCGACATATGGTCAACTTTCCCAATACGCCAGAACATGCGAGTTTGGAATTCCAAATATGTGATTTCGACACAAATGGGGTCAATTTTAAAAAATTTAATAAATTAGGGGTTAGAATATAAATATAAAAATATTTTAAAAAAAGGGAGAAAGGAAACCCTATCTTTTGACAGTGAAACGTGGATTATTTTTCTTAGGATGTGTGCGCTATAAATCTTAAAACTTGTTGCAAAAATGCAATTGAATCCTAAAATTTCAAAAAGAGCAATTAAGTTTTAAAACTAGTTAAATTGGTACAATTGAGTTTTTTTGTTAACACCATCAATTTGTCTAACAAAAATTATTATTAGGGCATATTTAAATTATTATTTTTTCCTACGTAGCATTTTTTATTACTTTTTTTTTCTTAAATCTTATTTAAATAATAGTAAAAAACTAAAAAAAAAGCTAAAATAGTTTTAAAAACTAGAAAAAAAGGAGCAAAGATCATGGCTGGGCATTGCGACCACCACCCATTGCCCGGGGGTGGCTGGCCATTGTTGGCCCTGGGTAAGGGCTAGCATCACGCAACCAAGCCTTGTTAGCCCCACGAAAGGGCCAGCGACCCTCGCTAGGCCCAAGCAAGGCTCGCATAGATCTAGGTGACACCGGCCCTCGCTTAGGCCTAGCAAGGGTTGTAGGCGAGGCTTAATGTCCACAGGCGAGGGTTGGCCTCACCTAGATATATGCGAGCCTCGTCGACCCTTGCCCAAGTCTGTGATGGCCTCGCCCAAGTTGGTGACCTTCATCAATCCCTCCAGCAATGGGCAGTGGTGGCAGCGTTGAGCCACAAATCTGGACTTTTTTTTTTTTTTTGGAAAAACCACCAACAATCTCAAATTTTATACTGCAACACATTTATCCAAAAAAAATTTACTTAACACAAAAGATCCCAAACTTATGCCTGTGTGACACATTTATCTCAAACTATAGGGTATTTTCATCTTTTATTTTTAATTATTTTTCTTTTTATTTTTCTTTTTTCTTCTTCTCTCTTCCTAGCGTCAGCCATGGCAAAGGCAAGCTAGACTTAGGTGATGGTGTCATGTTAGGGCCGCCCTCACCGGCCCAAGCGGGGGCACCCTCGCTGAGTTCTCCGTCCCTCTACCATGGCCAATTGAGGGAAGAGAGAAGAAGAAAAAAGAAAAAGATAAGAAAAAGAAAAAGAAATTAAAAGTAAAAGATGAAAATACCCTTCGACCATAGAGTTTGGGGTAAATGTATAACAGCTTAATAAAGATTTGGGCTTTTGTGCCCAAAAAATGTTTAGGGTAAATTTTTCACACTAGGCAAAGTTTAGGGTTCTTGATAACTTTTTCCCTCCTTTTTTTACAATTTTTTTTTAAATTAGCTTTTTATTTTTTTCTATTTAAATAAGATTTAAAGCAAAAAGTAATTAAAAATGCCATGTAGGAAAAATAAATTAATTTAAAAATGTCCCGTCAATATTTCTTGTTAGACAAATTAATAGTGATAACGGAAAATTCAATTGCACAAATTTAATAAGTTTTAGAACTTAATTGTACTTTTTGAAAGTTGTAACTTAATTGCATTTTTGTAACAAGTGTTAGGGCTTATGGTGCATATATCCTCTCTTTTTTTTTCGACTTATTGTTAAATGTTCAACTTAATAGTGGAATGTGAATTGTTTGTTTTTTCTTTAAGTTTTATGGATTATTGGAATAGAATGTAGTTGAATTTGTTAAATTGACATAATGAATGATATTAATGAATAATGGATTGATTTTTTTAATGTAAATTCAATCTGGGCTTTTTTATTATTTATTTATTTATGGATTTGAATCAATGATAATTTATCACGTGTATATAAAAGTATGCATTTAATATACAACGTGTCATAATAAATTGAAATTCTCTATTTCTTGAGACATGATATGTTGGTGTATTATGTGATGTCGCATGTTACATGGGAATGTGATGCTTACATAGATGTAAAAATGTGAGTGGAGAGGTTTTGTAGAGAAAAAAAAAAGGTTGATCAAGATTGTAAGTTGTTTTTAGCCCACAAAGATGAACTGGGAAAAGTTATTGCGAGGAATCTTAAGAAGAGATTTGACAGGAATTTGTCTTTAAAAATATTTCTTGTTTTTTCGATTTTGTAAGTAATACAAAGTGCTTATTCTCGGAAATTTTTTTGTTTAAATAATTTATTTTCCAAAAAAACAAACCGACGAAGTTGCAAGCAAATCCATTAAATTTCCGGAGGAAGAGAGCCATAGGCGGAGCACGGCGGCGTGGGGTTGGGGGAGATGACGAGGATGTTGGAGTCGCAGAAGGACCCGGGCGGTGGCGTTGCGGATGGAGCGACAGGCTGCCGCCATGGCGCAGGGGAACTTGTTGGTGAGGATGGAACCGATGAGGTCGGAGCTGCGGATCACGAGGCCACATGCCTCAAATACATCCAAGGAGGAGACTTGGCGGCCAACGTCGGTGGCGATGGCGAAGCCGGTGCCGAGTTCCTTGACGTCGATGCCCAGGTCCTCTCGGAGGTGGGAGACTAGGGCATCCTTGAGCGGAGCGCCAATAGGAGTGGCCACCACTTGATGAGTTTGTATTTTGCCCTTGGCCTTTATTATTATTATTATTATTATTTTGTGGATTAATCATTTGAAGGCATGTGTGCTCATATCTAAGTATAATGGAATCATAGGAATTTATCCATCTTTAATTATTAAGCAAAACGTAAATCTTCATGTGATAATACTAGTGTGGTGTAAGTTTATCTTCAATGTCATGTGAAAGTTAAAGTTTTAACATGAGGTGTTATTCGTCAATAGAAACAAAAGCAATGATATTTTTTCAACCAAAAAAAAAAAAAACCAATCATATTTACCAATGAAGAAAATTAAAATATAGCACCTAATTTGCATATCATGTGATTGATTTGGTCGATCAATCTCTTTAATTGCATGACATCGATGATGAAAAGAAAAAATCACTTGACATCAATATCTATGTTATTTATGTTACAGTAGGGTCTTCCCTGAGTGTTGTCTTTTCTGTGTGCCACCTAAGAATTGCTTATGATTAAAATGGTCCTCTCTTGATTGTATGAAAAGGCTTTGGTACTTTCCCTGTAAAATAGCAGCTCGCCAGCAAAAGTTAGTTATCTACTTAACTGCCAAGTTGAATATTGACTATATAGTTACAAAACTGCAGTGGATTATTACAATTTCCCAGAGAAATTGTCTCAAGTGCTGTTAAATCAAACATGTATCACCACTCAACATACAAGTTACCAAGTATCACGACACACTCAACAGTAGCTAAAATTTTTAGGACATAAGATTGTTTATTCTAGTTTTTGCGAAACGAGTTCAATTGTGGATAAAAATGTTGCAACTATGATAAAGTACTACTAAGCAAACATCTCGATGCTGCGACGCTTTCAAAGCTGGTCACAGCTTCCAATTCATTTACAGGTATATTGAATGGGCGCGAAACATCACAAATCTCATTCTCTCCTTTGCACACCTCCTAACTTTGAATCCAACTGTCCTATGACAAATGTTTTAATCTAATTTTGGTAAATTTGCATTCATTGAAGACCGCAATGACCTCACGGATTTGGGATTCAAAAACAAGATGACACATTCACATTTTTGGTGGTGTAGATGCGGAGATCAAGAGCGCCTGTTTCATGCAAAAGCATTCTGTTTCTTTCAATCTATGCCCATGACAGAGAATATCATCACTCAACAACGGAACAAGTCAGCTGAAAATTCTCTCTGCTCTTGCAAATCCTCTAAACCAAACAGCACAACATGACAGCCGCCATGGCAGACTTTATTAATGGGGCATTTAGCTAGAACACTGAAACTCACAAAGCAAGCTACTGCCGTTGAAGACACCGTTGCCACCACCGCTGATTACTCGTCGATGGCCATCTTAGCAGTGTCGACATCCTGGTCGAAGAACATGTCGCAGTGGCCATGCCGCTTGACGAAGAACTTCGTGTCCTCATGATACTTCACCATGTGCACATCCCCACCGGGCGTGAACAAGTAATTCCCGGCCACCAAGTCGTACCTCTTCTTCTTGCTCAAGTTCCACACGCTCATCTTGCCTTTCAGCACCAGCTGTTCGTGTCCGGACGTGTGGTGGTGCGCCGGCTCAACGCTCTGAGCCTTGAACTTCACGGTCGCCGATGTCGGGTACTCTTGGATTATCTTCACCGATCCCCCTGAAATCATTTCGAACGGATCCGGCACCTGGGGATTCGCCAGGCAACAGATCGAACAGGAAACGCAACCATCTGGCTCCGAGGTCCGCACACCTATCTGGGCCATTTCAAATTGGGCTCGATCGAGGGATTCCTGAACGCCGTCGCCCCAGGGCTGGCCGTCAGAGGCAGGGCAAGGGGACTTGAAGGGGGTCTTTAGCCAGGCGCGGAAGATGTCGTAGGCGGAGTCCCCCGGCGTGGAGTTGGGGGAGATGACGAGGATGTTGGAGTTGCAGATGGACCGGGCGTCGACGGAGCGACAGGCCGTCGCGAGGATGCCGGGGAACTTGTTGGCGAGGACAGAGCCGACGTGGTCGGAGCCGCAGACGACGAGGCCGCGGGCCCCGGATCCGCTGGAGGAGGAGACGCGGCGGCCAACGTCAGCGGCGATAGCGAAGCTGATGCCGAGGTCCTCGCGGATGCGGGAGACGAGGGCGTCCTTGAGCGGAGCGCCGAAAGGACTGGCCCCCGCTATGATTTTTGTTGGGGCGGGCTATTTTTTTGATGGCCTGGAAGTCGGCTCTGAATGCGAAGGAGAGGCCGGCAGCGGCGGTGGGGCGGGGGCAGGGGAATCAGCCATTGGCGGCGGCGGTCGAGAGCTCGGGGACGACGGAGGATGTCGCCGGGGGCGTGGGGAAGAAGTTGGGAGTGTCGGATTGTTGTTCTTGTTCTTGTTCTGAGAAGATGTGGGGGAGAGAGAGGCGGGGGATGTTTTATGTATAGGCAGAGAAATACTAGAACCGGAATGTCAAAAGTATGAAAAAACATCTCGTGATTTGCAAAAACAGTAGGAGGGAAAAATGGGGAAAAATAGAAGAGAGAGAAACAACAACAATAACAACAACGCACGCACTTAATGAGTCCAATAGTGTCTCTTCTCTCTGAGGTCTAAACACGTGGTGCTCTGCTGCTCGGCTTTGAAGTGGACCTACATGGCCGCTTTCCTTCATACTTTTTCATTCTTTTCATAATGTCAAAAAGAGACACTTCAAAGCAACTGGATAATTTTTCCAATGCGCATATGCGTGTGAGATTTTGAAGCTTGCGTGGGATTTATTCATCTCCATTTCCACAATATATTACTTACGGGCTTAAGACAGACAGTTGAATTTCTTTATGTCTCTCAAACGGAAAAGTACAGAATAAGAGAATCAAATTCAGTTATGATGTTGCTGCTTGTTAGAAACAAGAGACATACCAGAGATTCTCCATCTTCCTTTTATGCCTCCATTATAATTTATTGTAACATTTTGTCACCCTACTAGTTACCTAACAAGCAGCAATATTATGACTGAATTTGGTTTTCTTATTTTGTATTTTTAAGTTTGAGGAACATAGAGAAATCCAACTGTACGCCTAAAGGCTGCATTAAAAAATTAAAGTTGAATTAGAACAATATCGTTTTAGCCATGTCATCACCACATAAGATAAAGTTTGAGGAACATAGAGAAATCCAACTGCATGCCTAAAGACTGCATTAAAAATTAAATTTGGATCAGGACAATATTGTTTTAGCCATATCATCGCCATGTAAGATAAAGAAAATTATATAAAAAAACGATGCTAGCATTTTTCGTTAATCAAGTTGGATGAAATTGATGAAGGGACTTAATTATACTAATTTGATATGTTCTAGGACTTAGTTGTATTTATTGTAAATTTTAGTAATAAGGTAACTAGTAAGGTGACAAAATGCTACAATAAATTCTAATGGAGGCATAAAAGGAAGATGGAGAATCTCCAGTATGTCTCTTGTTTCTAACAAGCAGCAACATTATGACTGAATTTGGTTCTCTTATTCTGTACTTTTCTGTTTGAGAAACATAAAGAAATTCAACCGTCTGCCTTAAGTCCGTAAGTAATATATTGTGGAAATGGAGATGAATAAATCACACGCAAGCTTCAAAATCTCACATGCATATGCGCATTGGAAAAATTATCCAGTTGCTTTGAAGTGTCTCTTCTCTCTAATGACCGCTTTCCTTCATACTTTTTCATTCTTTTCATAATGTCAAATGAAATTCCTTTCACAACATTAAAGGTCCGCACAGGATTAAACAAATCAAAAAATCAGAAAAACGCTAGATAGCAATTAAAAGGAAGGAACCCAAATGGATGGCTTCAGTCTCTGAAACAACCATAACAAAGCTTTAAAGATCGAAATGCTGCACCGAAGAAAGTTAAAGATTCGTTTTATAACCAAAGCAATCGCGTTAAAACTCTCAAAAAGGAGAGGTGTAGAATTCGTCAATTGGCCAGACAAGCTGGAAAACGCCATCACGGACCGACCGATCATATTACTTTAACCCCACTCCGCAGGATCGTATTTGTAAATCGTATTCTCGACAATACGACCACACGGACGACGCAACTCAGTAGCAACTAGCAAGCAACCCCTTCAGCTCAACTCTCTCCCCGACATCCTCCGTCGTCCCCAAACTCTCAATCACTCCCGCAGATGGCTCGTTCCTTCGGCCCCCCCACCATCGCCCGCGCCGTCGAACTCAGAGGCGACCTCAAGCCCATCGAAGCCGGACCCGCCCCGACCAAAATCAGTATCGCCGCCAAAGTCATGGCCACCCCTACCACCAACACCAAAACCAACACCGCCCGCCCCGCCAAAATCATAGCGGGCGCCACTCCCTTCGGCGCTCCGCTCAAGGACGCCCTCGTCTCCTTCCTCCGCGAGGAGCTGGGCATCGAGGTCATCGACCTCGGCACTGGCCACTCCATCGCTGCCGACGTCGGCCTTCGCGTCTCCACCTCCGGCGGATCCGGGGTCCGCGGCCTCGTCGTCTGCGGCGTCGACTCCATCGGCTCAATGCTCGCCAACAAGTTCCCCGGCGCCTCCGCGACCGGCTGCCGCTCCGTCGATGAGGCCGTCAACGCCCGCTCCATCTGCAACTCCAACATCCTCGTCGTCTCCCCCCTCACCGGGGGCTCCGCCAAGGACATCCTCCTCGCCTGGCTGGACACAACCTCAAGTCCCCCTGCCCTGTCTCCAACGGCCAGCCCTGGAGCGACGACGTCCAGGAATCCCTCGATCGATTCCACATCAAAATGACTAAGATCGGTGTGCTGGACTCGGAGCCGGGTGGTTGCATTTCCTGTGCGATCTGTTGCCTGGCGAATCCCCAGGTGCCGGATCCGTTCGAAATGATTCCAGGGGGATCGGTGAAGATAATCCAAGAGAACCCGACATCGGCGACCATGAAGTTCAAGGCTCAGAGCGTTGAGCCGGCGCACCACCACACGTCCGGGCACGAACAGCTGGTGCTGAAAGGCAAGATGAGCGTGTGGAACTTGAGCAAGAAGAAGAGGTACGACTTGGTGGCTGGGAATTACTTGTTCACGCCCGGTGGGGATGTGCACATGGCGAAGTATCATGAGGACACGAAGTTCTTCGTCAAGTGGCACGGCCAGTGCGACATGTTCTTCGACACTGCTGAGAAGGCCATCGACAAGTAATCGTGGTCGTCGTCGTCTTCGTCGTTATTAGCTTGTTTCGTGAGTTTCATTATTCTTGTTTAATGTCCCATAAATAAAGTCTGCCACGGTGGCTGTCTTGTTGCGCTGTTTATTTTAGAGAGTTTAGCTTGTTTCGTGAGTTTCATTATTCTTGTTTAATGCCCATAAATAAAGTCTGCCACGGTGACTGTCTTATTGCGCTGTTTTGTTTTAAAGAGTATGCCAGAGCAGAGAGAATTTTCTGCTGACACGTTCCGTTGCCGAGTGATGATATTCTTTGTTATTGGTATAGATTGCAAGAGATAGAACGCTTTTTTTATGAAACAGGCGCACCACATTGAATGCAAATTTACCAAACTTAGATGAATTTGCTGGAATAAGAAACATTTGTCATAGGACAGTTGGATTCAAAGTTAGGAGGTATGCGAAAGAGAGAATGAGATTTGTGAGGTTTCTTGCCCTTTTGATATACCTGTGGCTGAATCGGAAGCTGCTATCAGTTTTGAAAGTGTTGTTGCATTGAGATGTTTACCGATTACTTTATCATAGTTGCAACATCCTTATTTACAATCAAACTTGTTTAAAAAAACTGCACTAAACAATCTCGTGTTGGGAAAATTTTAGCTATCGTTAAGTGTGTCGTGATACTTTATGTTTGGTAATACATGTTTCATTATAGATGAATTTACTGAAGTAAGATACATTTGTCATAGGACAATTAAACTTGGAGTTTTGAGGGGCGTGAAGGAGAATATGAGATTTGTAAGGTTTTGTGCCCATTCGGTGTGCATGTGGCTTAATTGGAAGCTGCTATCAGCTTTGAAAGTATTACAATATTGAGATGTTTACTGAGTACTGTATCAAAATTGCAATACCTTTATCCACAATTGAACCTGTTTTGGAAAACTGCACTAAATGTTCTCGGGAAAATTTTAACAGTCTTTGAGTGTGTTGTGATATTTGGAAACTTATATATTCGGTGATGCATGTTTGATTTTGCGGCACTCGCGATAATTTCTCTAGGAAATTGTAATAACCTGGTACAGTTTTGTAACTGTAAAGACAATATTCAACTAGGAGAGCATATAATTTTGCTGGTGGGCAGCCTTTTTACAGGAAAGTACCAAAACCTTTTCATACAATGATGAGATGACCATTTTAATGATGAGCAATGCTTAGGTGGCACACATAAAAGGCAACAGTCAGAGAAGACCCTACTATAACATATTTACATAGATATAGATGTTAAGTGTTTATTTTATTTTTTTGGGCCATCAATATTAGACAATTAAAGAGATTGATCGACCAAATTTATCACGTGAGATTGTTTTAGTCATCTAGAATTGAACACGTATGTATGCAAATTAGGCGCTAGATATTAAATTTCTTTCATTGGTTAAATATCATTGGTTTCTTTTCACCATGTGCAAAGAAGAGAGAGAAAAAAAGAAAGCGGGGAGGAAAAAGAGGCAGCGGGTGGGAAGATTTTCGGTCTAAAGACAAGCAAGACAACATTCACATTTCTGATGGACTGGATGTGGGATTCAAGCCGATGTGGTGCGCCCATTTCATACAAAAGCATTCAGTTTCTTTCAGTCTAAACCGATGACAGAGAAAATCATCACCCAAGACTCGACCACACGTGGAACATATCGGCTGAGAAAGTCTCTGGTCCATGACTAAGCCCAAAAGAAGATTGGCCTCTCTTCTTCTAATCAATCGGTTGGCATAACCACTCGATGAGTTTGTATTTTGCCCTCGGCCTACGATATTATTTTTTTTTTCGCGGATTAATCATTTGAAGGAATCTGTGCTCAAATCTAAGTATAATGGAATCATGGGAATTTATCCATCTCTAATTATTAAGCAAAACCCTAATCTTCATGCGAAAATACTAGTGCAATTTAAGATTATCTATGAAGTCATGTGAAAGTTAAAATTTTGACATGAGGTGTTACTCATCAATCGCAACAAAAGTAGTGATATTTTTTCAAAAGAAAAAAAAAACCAATGATTTTTAACCAATGAAGAAAATTATTATCTAGCGCCTAATTTGCATAAATACGTTTTCAATTCTAAATTACTAAAACAACCTCACGTGATAAATTTGGTCGTCCGATCTCTTTAATTGCCTAAAATTGATGGGGAAAAAAAAAAGCTTAACATTTATACCTATGTAAATATGTTACAGTAGGGTCTTCCCTGACTGTTGTCTTTTATGTGTGCCACCTAAGCATTGCTCATGATTAAAATGGGCCTCTCCTCATTGTATGAAAAGGCTTTGGTACTTTCCCCGTAAAATAGCAGCCCACCAGCAAAATTACATGCTCTACTTAGCTGCCAAGTTTTTTTTTTTTTTTTTTTTTTTTGAGCAATACTTAGCTGCCAAGTTGAATATTGACTTTACAGTTACAAAACTGTAGCAGGTTATTACAATTTCCTAGAGAAATTGTCTCAAGTGCCGCAAAATCAAACACGTATCACCAAACATACAAGTTATCATGATGCACTCAACGATAGTTAAAATTTTCCTGACACGAGATCATTAAGTGCAGTTTTCTGAAATGGGTTCAATTGTGGATAAGGATATTGCGACTTTGATAAAATACTCAGCAAACATCTCGATACCACAACACTTTTAAAGCTAGTAGCAGCTTCCAGTTAAACCACAGGCATACCAAACAAGTGTGAAACCTTACAAATCTCATTCTCTCCTTCACACCCCTCCAGACTCCAAGTTTAATTGTCATGTGACAAATATTTCTTACTCCAGAAAATTCATCTATAATGAAACATGTATTATCAAACATACAACTTACAAAGTATCATAACAAACTCAACGACAGCTAAACTTTTCAGAACACGAGATCGTTTATTCTAGTTTTTGCGAAACGATTTTAACTGTGGATGAGGATGTCGCAACTTTGATAAAGGACTCAATAAATAAAACATGTCGGCTGAAAATTCTCTCTGGTCTGGCATATCCTCTAAAACACACAGCACAACAAGACAGCCCGCAATCGCAGGGCATACTTAATTTACGGGACATTAAACAAGAAATCTGAAATTAATAGGTGATGAAGACGATGATGACGAAGATGATTACTCGTCGATGGCCATCTCAGCAGTGTCGAGATCCTGGTCGAAGAACATGTCGCAGTGGCCGTGCCACTTGACGAAGAACTTCGTGTCCTCATGATACTTCACCATGTGCACATCCCCACCGGGCGTGAACAAGTAATTCCCAGCCACCAAGTCGTACCTCTTCTTCTTGCTCAAGTTCCACACGCTCATCTTGCCTTTCAGCACCAGCTGTTCGTGTCCGGACGTGTGGTGGTGCGCCGGCTCAACGCTCTGAGCCTTGAACTTCACGGTCGCCGATGTCGGGTTCTCTTGGATTATCTTCACCGATCCCCCTGGAATCATTTCGAACGGATCCGGCACCTGGGGATTCGCCAGGCAACAGATGGCACAGGAAACGCAACCATCCGGCTCCGATGTCCGCACACCTATCTGGGCCATTTCGAATTGGGCTCGATCGAGAGATTCCTGGACGCCGTCGCCCCAGGGCTGCCCGTCAGAGGCAGGGCAGGGGGACTTGAAGGGGGTCTTTAGCCAGGCGCGGAAGATGTCGTAGGCGGAGTCCCGCGGCGTGGAGTTGGGGGAGATGACGAGGATGTTGGAGTTGCAGATGGACCGGGCGTCGACGGCGTCGTCGACGGAGCGACAGGCCGTCGCGAAGATGCCGGGGAACTTGTTGGCAAGGACGGAGCCGACGTGGTCGGAGCCGCAGACGACGAGGCCGCGGGCCCCGGATCCGCGGGAGGAGGAGACGCGGGGGCCAACGTCAGCGGCGATGGTGAAGCTGATGCCGAGGTCCTGGACCTCGATATCGAGGTCCTCGCGGATGCGGGAGACGAGGGCATCCTTGAGCGGAGCGCCGAAAGGACTGGCCCCCGCTATGATTTTGTTGGGGCGGGCGATGGCGGCGGCTATGTTTTTGAGGGTCCGGAAATTGAATGCGAAGGAAAGGCCGGCAGCGGCGGTGGGGCGGGGGCGGGGGAATCAGCCATTGGCGGCGGCGGTCGAGAGCTCGGGGACGACGGAGGATGTCGGGGGCGGCCGCGGAGAGATGGAGAGCGTTGAGCTGGAGGGGCTGCTTGCAGCCGAAGCAGGAGAGAGAGGGGGTGGAGGAAGAAGAAGTTGGGAGTGTCGGATTGTTGTTCTTGTTCTTGTTCCGAGAAGATGTGGGGGAGAGAGAGACGGGGGATGATTTATATATAGGCAGGGAAGCGGCCATGCAGGTCCACTTCAAAGCCGAGCAGCAGACCACCACGCGTTTAGATCTCAGAGAGAAGAGACACCATTGGACTCAATAATAAGTGCGCGCGTTGTTGTTGTTTCTCTCTCTTCTTCTTTTTCCCTCATGTTTTTGTTTTTTCCCTTCGCCTTCTTGGAAGTGTGCCCTCCCGCTTTTTCTCTCCAGATTGTTGGTCCTTGGCCATCTCCTGCTTCCAAGATGGCGAAGGACCCACAGTTTGGAGACAAAAAGCGGTTTTTTTCTCACTGCTTTCATTCTCTCCAGATACCCCGCTTCCAAGATGGTGAAGGACTCACGATTTGAAGAGAAAAAGCGTTTTTCTTTTTGCTTCAGATTGTGGGTCCTTCGCCATCTCGGGTCCTTCGCCATCTTGGAGATGGTGATTCAAGATGGCGAAAGATCCACAATCTGAAGTGAAAAGAAAAACACTTTTTCTCTCCAGATCGTGGGTCCTTCGTCATCTTGGAAGCGGGGTATCCGGAGAGAACGAAGGCAGTGAAAAGAAAACTGCTTTTTCTCTCCTGTGGGTCCTTCGCTATCTTGGAAGAGGAGATGGTGAAGGACCCACAATCTAGAGAGAAAAAGCAGGAGGGCACACTACAATCTTTTTCTCATGGCGAAGGACCACAATGTGAAGCGAAAAGAAAAAGGCTTTTTCTCTCTATATTGTGGGTCCTTCACCATCTTGAATCTAGACTGTGGATCCTTCGCCATCTCCTGCTTCTAAGATGGCGAAGGACCCACAATCTGGATAGAAAAAGCAGGAGGGCACACTACAATCTTTTTCTCACGGCAAATGACCACAATGTGAAGCGAAAAGAAAAAGGCTTTTTCTCTCCAGATTGTGAGTCCTTCGCCATCTTGAAAGTGGGGTATCTGGAGAGAACAGAGGCGGTGAAAAGAAAACTGCTTTTTCTTTCCAGACTGTGGGTCCTTCGCCATCTTAGAAGCAGGAGATGGCGAAGGACCCACAATCTAGAGAGAAAAAGCGGGAGGGCACACTTCCAAGAAGGTGAAGGGAAAAAAAAAACAGGAGGAGGGAAAAATGGGGAAAAAGAAGAAGAGAGAGAGAAACAACAACAACGCACGCACTTATTATTGAGTCCAATGGTGTCTCTTCTCTCTAAGATCTAAACCCGTGGTGGTCTTGAAGCGAAATAAAAGGGCAGCGAAAGTCAAATTGAAAGTGCCACAATGTACGGCTCCTTAAGGATGATTGAGATTGAGAGTGGCCTCTTTAAGAATTTACCTGATTTGCAAGCAAAGGACCGGCATATATATGTATATATGTATGCATGGACAAAGAGGTTGATCGAAATTATAAACTGAAATGTAATAAGAAAAGAAGTCAAGCGAAACGGTCATTATCGCCGTCTTTGAAAACTGAGGAGCTGTTCACATTGTTAAGCATGGAAGATTGTGTGGTTGTAATTACATTTTTGAAGGAGCCTCTTTTTGTTATCTAGCCTGAGAAGCCATATTCATCGTCCTCCTATTCACATGAATGATCTCATCTATCATCTCATTTTGACGATGCTAAATTGGTAGAGCTATTAAACAGGTGGATCGGATCGAGTTTAGATCAGGTCATTAATGATCCGATCCAAATTGACCAATTAATCAATATATGATCCATTTAAGCCTAATGTTAATTTTCCGACCCATACCCAATCTGACACATACCCAACCCATATTAATAAAATATTTTTCATATTTAACCAAATTTAGAATAATTTATTCCTATGTTTTTTTAAGAATATATTACTAAAATACTTCCAAGCTTATTTCGTATATATATTAAAATGGTATTGCTACAATAGTTTTATAGAACAAAAATTTAATGGATAATTTTTATAATTTTTAAAATAATTATTTTAAAAATCGAATTCTAATAATTTAAAAAAAATTGTAATCATTTTTATTTTTTAAAATATAATTTTTAATTTTCTTTTTTCTTTTTTGTTCTTCTTCTTTTTTGGCCGGCCGCCGACCATGATGATGGCCAGCGACCAGCCACAGGCAAGTGTCACGGCCCGAAAGTTAGCATGACCAAGAGGTTTCCATGGCACGAGCGTGACACGTGACGACCCTCGACTTATGTTCCCGAGATGTATAGTATTCTCCTAGGAGCGGGCAATAATGTATTTGTACGCATACGTTATAAATGCGAGTAGCTGGTAGTTGGCTATAAATGCATATAGCCGGTAGTTGGCTATGAATGCAAGTGGTTGGTAGATAGGGAGGTGCAATCTCCTCCGTTAGATCTAAGGGAGATCTACGGTTAGGGTTTGCCTTATACTTGTATATAAGGGGGTGTCCTCCCTCATTGTAATTCATTCACAACATATATGAAAATCCAGAGCTTCTCTCTCATCAAGTGTTTATCTCTCTAGAAGTTCGTTGTGAGTCGAGTGTGAGAAAGGCTGCTTAGGGGTAAAACCTTAAGACCGCACAGGTGAATCGAGAGTTGATCGATCGGCCCGTGACAAGTGGTATCAGAGCTGATTTGCGATCCAAGCGCAAGTGCAATGGCTGATCCACGATCTGATGAGGCGCTAGTCCTGGGTGATGACTGCGTTGATCGTGGGCGAAACGCCGAGAAGAGCGGCGTCAAGGGGAAGAAGAATCGTGGTGCTTCAAAAGAACCTATGGGGGATCTTGCACAACGGATGGCGAAGCTAGAGTTGTTCGTCTCCGATGTCCAAGGATCGGTCGACGTCCTGACCCAGACCGTAGACGGAGTTGACGCCGGAAGGGAAGAGCTGGTTGCGGAACTGCAAGAGCTCAAGACCGGCATGGGAGAACTCCGTCACGAGTTGTTGGGGACTCTACAGGAGGAATTAGCCCAACGATACGAACCCTTTGAGGCTGCAATGGCGGCCATGCGCGCGGAGATTGCTGAGCTTACGGGTAAGCTCGCGGAAACACAAGCTGCACGCGTGAACGGTGTCATCACGGTGCAAGGTCCACGGGTGGACACGCCGAAGCCAAAGGAATTCCGGGGCTCGCGGGTGGCCAAGGACGTGGACAACTTTCTGTGGTACATGGAGCGATACTTCCAGGCCATGGGAATCAACGACGACCAAACACGGGTAAACACTGCATCCATGTACTTAGCGGATAGTGCTTTATTATGGTGGCGTCGTCGGTCGGATGATAGGTGCGGGAATCCTATCGCGACCTGGGTAGGCTTCATCGAAGAGTTTCGACGGAACTACTTTCCCGCTTATGCGGAGGAGGAAGCTCGTGACGAGCTGAAGCGTCTCGAGCAAAAGGGTGGTGTGCGCGACTACATCAAGCGGTTCTCGGAGTTGCTACTCCAAATCCCCTCGATAAACGAAGTTGAAGCGTTTCACCAGTTCATGGATGGTCTCAAACCATGGACAAAACAAGAGTTGAAGCGGTACAACGTGGGAGACCTCACTACGGCCATGACCGTAGCTGAGTCGCTCGTGGAGTACAAGGCGTCGCCTTCCACATCCCGACCGGACACCCGTCCAAGGGACAAAGATAATGGTGGGGGAGATCGAGGTAGATTCAACAATCGCCCGACCGGAGCTAGACCGCCGAATGGTCCTCATCCTCACCGGGCCAATGCTGGACAAAATGGAGGTGGGCAAAGGAAGGTACGTTCCTATAGCTGCTTCTTCTGCGACGGCCCACACATGGCACGGGATTGCCCGAACAAAGCCAAGTTGGCCGCTCTTTGCAAGAAGACGAGCCTAGGGAGGAAGCACGGTTGGGATCGCTACGACTCCTTAGCACGATCAAGACCAAAAAGGCGAAGGAGCCTAAAGGCTTGATGTTCGCGGACGTGAAGATCGGAGTGACCACGATGAGTGCGCTCGTGGACACGGGAGCATCCGACATCTTCATCTCGGAAGAAGCCACGAAGAAGCTTAACCTACGGGTTGAGAAGGGAGCCAGCTGGCTCAAAACCGTGAACTCAAAGGAAGTCCCTGCGATCGGGGTTGCAAGGGACGTGGAGCTACAACTCGGCTCATGGAGAGGCAATGAGACGCTAGAGGTAATTCCACTTGACAACTACGATATTGTCATTGGAATTAAATTCCTAGATAGGATCCATGCTGTTGTAGTTCCTTTTGCGGAATGTATATGCGTGTTGGACAAGGGTAGCCAATGCGTGATTCCGGTCCATCGTGAGTTGAAGCGTGATCGAAAGATGATCTCGGCCATACGACTCACAAAGGGAGCAAGGAAGGGAGAGGTGACCTTCCTAGCGGCCTTGAAGATTGAGGACGACAAGGGTGAAGGGAAGGAAGTCCCGACGGAAGCAACCGGAGTCCTCAACACGTTCAAGGATGTCATGCCTTCAGAGCTGCCGAAGAAGTTGCCACCCAAGAGGGAGGTGGATCACCGGATCGAGCTAGTGCCTGACGCTCGACCGCCTGCAATGGCGCCTTACCGTATGGCGCCGCCCGAGTTAGAGGAGTTAAGGAGGCAACTCAAGGAGCTGCTCGATGCGGGCTACATACGGCCGTCAAAGGCCCCGTTCGGTGCACCGGTCCTATTCCAAAAGAAGCACGATGGGTCACTCCGGATGTGCATCGACTACCGAGCGCTGAACAAGCTGACTGTGAAGAACAAGTACCCGATCCCGCTCATTGCGGATCTCTTTGATCAACTTGGGGGCGCTAAGTGGTTCACCAAGATGGATCTTCGATCGGGGTACTACCAAGTTCGGATCGCCGAGGGGACGAGCCGAAGACAGCTGCGTGACGCGATGGATCCTACGAATTCCTGGTTATGCCGTTCGGCTTGACCAACGCTCCGGCCACTTTCTGCACGATGATGAACAAGGTACTCCATCCTTTCCTAGATAGGTTTGTTGTGGTTTACCTAGACGACATCATCATATATAGTCGGACGTTGGAGGAACATGTCGAGCACATAAGGCAGGTCTTCCAAACTTTGCGCGAGAACGAGCTGTTCGTCAAGCGCGAGAAGTGTGCCTTCGCCCAAGAAGAAGTTCCGTTCTTGGGGCACATCGTCGGGGGTGGACGTGTGCGGATGGACAAGGCGAAGATACAATCGATCGTCGAGTGGGAGCCGCCGACGAAGGTACCTGCGTTGAGGTCGTTCTTGGGCCTCACCAACTACTACCGACGGTTCGTGCGGAGCTACTCGAGCATCACCGTGCCACTCACGGACCTACTGAAGAAAGAAAGGGCGTGGGAGTGGACGGATCGATGCCAAAGAGCCTTCGACCGATTGAAGACCGCCATGACCGAGGAGCCGATGTTGGCGTTGCCCGACCACACCAAACCTTACGAGGTAGAGACCGATGTATCAAATTATGCAATCAGTGGTGTTCTTATGCAGGATGGACATCCGGTGGCGTTCGAGTCCCGAAAGCTGAACGACACGGAGCGTCGGTACACCGTCCAAGAGAAGGAGATGACCGCGGTGGTGCACTGCCTTCGGACGTGGAGACATTACATCCTGGGATCCAAGTTCGTCGTGAAGACGAACAACGTGGCCACGAGTTACTTTCAGACCCAAAAGAAGCTGAGTCCGAAACAAGCTCGGTGGCAGGATTTTCTAGCGGAATTCGACTACGCACTGGAGTACAAGCCGGGGAAGGCCAACTCCGTGGCAGATGCGTTGAGTCGAAAGACGAAACTGATGAGCCACACGGCGAGTCGACCAAGCTGTCCTTGGGTCGACCGCATCAAAGAAGGGCTGGAGCATGATCCAAGAGCCCAAGCTCTCATCGGGTATGCCAAGGAAGGTAAAACCCGACAGTTTTTGTGTGAGAACGAACTTCTCTACACCAAGGGAAGGCGGCTGTATGTGCCCTTCCATGGGAAGTTGAGGAAGGAAATCTTGCGCGAGTGCCACGACTCGAAGTGGGCGGGTCATCCAGGGATCCACCGCACGTTGGCCCTCGTCGAAGATCGGTACTATTGGCCACAAATGCGCGACGACGTGGAGGCATATGTGAAGACTTGCCTGGTTTGCCAACAAGACAAGCTGGAGCAACGATCGTCGCCAGGTTTGTTACAACCACTTCCCATCCCATCCCGTCCATGGGAAAGCATTTCCATGGACTTCATCGTCAACCTACCCAAGTCCGAAGGGTGTCGGACTCTGATGGTGGTGGTTGACCGGTTCTCCAAGTACGCAACCTTTGTGCTTGCGACAAAGGATTGCCCGGTCGAGGAAGCGGCCAAGCTATTCATGAAGCATGTGGTGAAGTACTGGGGGGTGCCACAAACGATCGTGAGCGATCGGGATCCCTGCTTCACGGGACGTTTTTGGTCCGAAGTGTTCAGATTGCTGGGGTCGGAATTGAACATGTCAACGAGCTTGCATCCCCAAACCGACGGTCAGACGGAGCGAGTCAATGCACTCTTGGAGATCTACCTCCGGCACTACGTGAGCACGACGCAAGTGGATTGGGCGAAGTTGAGCGACGTAGCCTAATTCTCCTACAACTTGCAGCGGAGCGAGTCGACCGGCCAGAGTCCGTTCGAGGTTGCAACTGGGCAACAACCGAACACCCCGAGCACCATTGCTTCGAGTTACCGGGGGAGTAGTCCGCCCGCATACAAGTTCGCCAAGAATATGCAAGAAGAGACGGACTTGGCCCGGGTGTGTCTACACAAAGCCTCCAAGCGCATGAAGAAATGGGCGGACAAGAAGTGACGGCATGTGGAGTTCCAAGTTGGAGACCAAGTGCTGGCCAAGCTGCATGTGGTTCTTCGATACAAGGACATGCACAAGGGGTTGATCCGTCGCTACGAGGGGCCATTTCGAGTGCTACAACGGGTGGGAAAGGTTGCATACAAGCTGGAACTACCTCCAAAACTCAAGGTACATCCGGTGTTCCACGTAAGTATGCTCAAACCCTTCCAAATTGATGAGGAAGACCCGGATCGAGGAGAGTCTCATCGAGCGCCGCTCGGGGCAAAGACCTCGTATGATCGGGAAGTCGAGACCATCTTGGCAGACCGAGTCATACGAAAGAGATATTGCACGCCCAAGCGCGAATATATGATCCGATGGAAGGGACTTCCGGAGAGCGAAGCCAATTGGGAGCCCGAGGAGAGTCTTTGGCAGTTCAAGAAAGAGATAGAAGATTTCCATGCCGAAGACGCAACGAGGGCGTCGCCTGATTAGGTGGGGGAGAATGTCACGGTCCGAAAGGTAGCATGACCAAGAGGTTTCCATGGCACGGGCGTGACACGTGACCACCCTCGACTTATGTTCCTAAGATGTATAGTATTCTCCTAGGAGCAGGCGATACTGTATTTGTACGCATACGTTATAAATGCGAGTAGCTGGTAGTTGGCCATAAATGCATATAGCTGGTAGTTGGCTATGAATGCAAGTGGTTGGTAGATAGGGAGGTGCAATCTCCTCCGTTAGATCTAAGGGAGATCTACGGTTAGGGTTTGCCTTATACTTGTATATAAGGGGGTGTCCTCCCTCATTGTAATTCATTCACAACATATATGAAAATCCAGAGCTTCTCTCTCATCAAGTGTTTATCTCTCTAGAAGTTCGTTGTGAGTCGAGTGTGAGAAAGGCTGCTTAGGGGTAAAACCTTAAGGCCGCACGGGTGAATCGAGAGTTGATCGATCGGCCCGTGACACAAGCCTCAAGCTTGCCCGACATCGGCGAGCTCAAGGCTCGAGCCTCGCCCAACACCGGCGAGCTCAAGTCTCGCCAGATCGGCGAGGCTCGAGCCTCGCCGAATGTCAACAAGGCCTTTACCTCGCCAGATCCGGCGAGCTCGAGCTCGCCCCTCGCCAGCGTTGAGCAAGCTCGAGCTCGCCCCTCGCTGGATATGGAGAGGCTCGAGCGTTGCTCGACGCCGGCAAGCTCAAGGCTTGCCTGGCTGGTCGCCAGCCATCGCGTGTCTACCACTAGAGAAAGAAGAAAGAAAAAAAAAAGGAAAGAAAAAAAAAAAAATAAATGAAAATAAAATAAAAAATATATATAATTTTGGTTTTTATAAAATAATATTTTTGTAAAGTTAAAGAGGGAAGAGAGAGATTATGAGGTTTTGGTTGAAAATTGGTTCTAAATTCAACCCATTTAAGACCTACTTAAGACCCGCCTATTAAAATCTTTAATTGTTAAACCAATTTAACTATTTTTTGTTAAAAACAAGTGACCCATATATGACCCATTTATGATTTAAATGGATCATATATGGGTCTAAGACCCATTTTAACACCTCTACAAATTAGCGAGGTGTAACCGCATCGATGGTCTCTGTACTCTCCCATCAAAATCAAGATGGTCCCTCAACTTAATTTTATCATTATGGTATTTGTTTCCAATATGATTCATGCTTGACCCTTGATTATTTGCACAATAGAATTCGTAACGTGATTTTGATAATGTTAAAAGATTTGTTGAGTTGAGTTATTTATTTATTTATTTATTTATAGTTGTTAGGAATAACGGATCCCCGGAAACCGGATTCGACACTAAATCGAACCCCTAAATCAATGCGGAAGACGAAGCCCGGGATAAACACGTATCACCGATCGTAAAGCACACCACGGATTCGAGCGTACCTTGTTAGCCACAGATTAGACACCAATGCCGATAGAGGAAGAGAAATTTGTCCTTTGTTCGATCCGATGACGCTTGAAGGGGAGAAAACAGTGGCCTTGTGCTTACTGTCCTTTTTGTTGTTGGAGAGAGCGAGGGAGAGAACGTACGTACGTTCTAATTCCAAGAGTTGTCTTCTCTCTCTCTCTCTCTCTCCTCCCTTTTATACTTTCCCCCTCCACGGGCCCTATTCCCGTGGGCCGGGCCTTTTGGGCCCAGCATGGGCGGACGGGCCTTGAGCCCAATACATATAAAACCATCATCTCCCACTCGCACATGGTGGGCTGAACATGATTCTCTTTACCTCTCTTCAACATTCATACCGGTGAATAATCCGTGCGACCAGCATACTTTGAGAACTCGTTGCTATACATCTGTTAGGAATATATAGCAGCTCATAATGGGCATCACACTCCGAGTAGATTTAGTATGCAATACCCTAGATCGATTGATCACATTTATATCTCTCTTGATCTCTTTTAAACAATGATATATATATTGTATTCACAATTATGATTATCCCAAAGACAGTTATAATTGGTTAACCGGTGAATACAAAACTACAATGTGATTCTCCAAAATCAATCTTCTTCTTTCCTTCAAACTCTCAATTTCAGTTCGGCTTGCTTTTCTAGAAATGCCCCATTAGATCGAATCAAACTCATGACCATTGGCAACATCCTAAGATAGCAAACACTAAATAGAAATCTTGAGAATAAGTAAGAGTCATGAGGGGACTAAAAAATTGAGGAACTCTTTTCCTCAAGAGTCTCACACGACATAAAAAAAGTTCTTTTGTCACTCTTATTGGTCGTCTCATGCATATGTAGTATGAAATACGTATTACGGTATTAACTCATTTCCCATGGAGCGTATGTCTACACCTTTCAATACCGTACAGATGATAGTTCAGACATACCCAATGTCTAACTTGAGTTCACGTATCTACTCATTTACAAAAGTCATTAGAACTCACATCTGGCATCTTAGACAGATAAAGTAAAAAAAATGTGGGGTATTTTACTTTCGGACATAATAAGAATTATGTCCTCATCTTAACACCCAGTTAAGGCGACATATGTATTTTAAGCTTGAGCTCTCGATTATCACCTAGATAATAAGCTTAAAAACAGTCTCATCTCTATTTATCACACAGTAAATAGAGGCAATTACCCGTGTGAGTGGGCTAATCTTATATCTGTCCGACATACTTTCTCAACTTAAGATAATGCACTGAGCATTAAGATGCATAAAGATCAAACAAAGATTCATAGGCATTAATGATGAAAACAAAAATTCATCAAATTGTGAACACTTAGGGAAATTACAATATTCAGTACATCAGACTCTACGCAATCCTAGAGATTTTACATGACCACAAAACACATCTCTAGGTATTGGCCTTGTCATAGGATCTGCTACCATTATATGCGTAGATATGTACTGTAAGTTCATATCCTTTCGTGCAACCATATCTTTCACAAAATTATACTTGGTATCTATATGTTTGGTCTTGCCGTGATACTTTGGATCTTTGGTGTACGCTATAGCTGCTTGGCTATCATAGTTAACCAATAATTGATTTGCAGCTTTCTCAATAACACCTAAATGATCCAAGAATCTCTTAAGCCAAACACCTTCTTATACTGCTGTTGATAATGCCACGAACTCAACTTACATCGTGAACAAGGCTATACACTTTTGTTTCTTACTGCTCCAACATATGGTGCCATTATTCGGTAAGAAAACAAACCCAGAGATAGATTTTCTTTCATCTAAATCTCCTTCCCAATCAGTATCAAAATAGCCTTTGAGTTGCAGATCATTTCCTTAATAACTCAGCATATAATCAGCAGTTCCCTTTAGATACCATAGTATTCTTTTAACGGCTTTCCAACGTGCTTGACCTGGATTAGATTGGTATCTACTCACCATTCTAACTGCATAACATATGTCAGGTCTTGTACACATCATAGCGTACATCAAGCTCCAACAGCACTAGCATAAGGAACATGTTTCATTTGTTCCTTCTCTTGTGGAGTCCTTGGACACGCCTATGGCTCAATCCTTCACATTTTGCAATAGGAGTGTCTATGGGTTCGCAATCTTGAAATCTTAACTCCAAGAATGTATGCAACATCACCCATGTCTTTTATATCAAAGTTGGAAGATAACCAATTCTTCACAGTATTAACAAATTCCATATTGCTTCCGGCAATCAGTATATCATCAACATATAATGATATGATCACAAATTGATCATTGGATCTTTTGATATATACACAATGATCCACAATGATCCTTTGTCTATCATTGTAAAGTCATATGCCATTATGGCATTATGAAAACGTATATACCATTGTCTTGACGACTGCTTAAGGCCTTATATCGACCCCCAAAGTCGACATACCTTTTCTTCTTGACATTTCACTATGAAACCAGCAGGGTGTTCCATATATATTTCTTCCTCTAATTCTCCATTGAGGAAAGCAGTCTTTACATCCATTTGATATAACCCAAGATCCATACTAGCCACTATTGCCAGAATAATGCGAATCAAGGTAAATCACACTACAAGAGAGAATGTATCTTTTTCATCAATATCTTCCTGTTGATTATACCCATTCGCCACAAGGTAAGCCTTATGCCTTTCTATCGAGCCATCAGCCTTTCGCTTTATTTTGATAACCCACTTGTTCCCAATAGCTCTGCGTCCCTTTTGAAAGATCAACCGGTTCCCGACTTGGTTTGATTTCATTGACTCTATTTCCTCTTTCATTGCATAAATCCATTTTTCCTTACTAGGGCAATTAAAAGCCTCATTAATATTTCTTGGCTCATCCTCATCTTGTGGAGCAATCATAAAAGTTTCCCCTTCAATGTCAAAACATCGACGGGGAATACTTTGGCAACTTATTCGCCGTATGGGAGATTGTACACTTAGCACATCATTCTCCATAATGCTCCCACTAGGATTAGATAATGACGTTGTCTCATCATGTGGTTGCAATTGAGAATGAATTAAATTCAATTCATCACTTATCATATTACTCCCACTTGCATGAACACCACTAATATCATAATCTTAATCCAAGGTTTCAAATAGGAAGTAATCTTCCCCTATTTCGCCATTCTTAGGAAATTCATCCACTAAGGATGTGACATCTCGTGATTCAAATTTAGTTATACTCCCACTTTCCTGCTCACCTATGAACACATATCCTTTCGAGTGTTCAAAGTACCTTATAAAAATACTCTTCTTTTCTCTGGGACCCAGTTTCCCAAACTTGTGAGAGGACTCATGTATATAGACAGCACAACCCCATGGCTTAAGAAAACTTAAGTCCGATTTTCTAACTGTCCATAACTCATATGGAGTGGAAATAACTTATTTGGAAGGCATCCGATTAAGTATATTGGCAGCAGTTAACAACGCATCACTCCAAAAAGTAATAGGTAAGTTAGCATGCGCCATCATGGACCTAACCATTCCAGTAGGGTTCTGTTTATTCTCTCTATAACACCATTTTGTTGAGGAGCATATAGAATAGACAACTGTTTTTCTATTCCTTTTTCATCACTTAATTTTCTGAACTTATCAGATAAATATTCTCAACCTCGATCGGATCTAAATACCTTTATTTTGTTGTCTAATTGATTTTTCTGCCAGGTTCATAAACCTTCTGAAACAACTTATGCTTCAAATTTATGAGAAATCAAGTAGACATATCCGAGTCAAGTATAATCATCTATTAAAAGTGATGAAATAAACAGCCCCTTGCCTTCCTCTCACATTCATTAGACCACAGACATCAGAATAGATTAAATGCAGAGGAACGTCAGCTCTTTTACCTTTTCCAAATGGTTTCCTTGTCGTTTTCCTTTCTAGGCAATGCTTACATATGGACAAATCGACTTATTCAATATTGCCCAACAAGCCCTCTTTGGCAAGTCTATTCATATGTTGTTGGCCAATATGACCAAGTCTAGCATGCCACACATTCACATCATTATCACATGAAGTAAAAGACGTGAAACAAGGGAATAACATATTGACATCACCACAGTCAACATTTAGTACAATAAAACCATCCATAAAGTGACCATAACTATAGTAGTTTGTATCCAAATACAAATTTACACCTCTATTATGGAAGTTCATACCAAAACCAAGCTTAACCAACATCAAAACAGACACTTAAATTTCGACGAATCTCCATAGCATATAGATCATCATGTAGGAACGAGGTGTGTTCACCACGCATGTTCAATTGGCAGGTGCCAATTCCTTTAACTTTCAGCTCTGGAGTTATTTCCCACATGGATCCACTTAATTCTAGTTGGTACTCGTCGGAATTCTATAAAGGATCCTCTATCCTTCACTACATGGTCTGTTACTTCTGAATCTACAGTCCACAAAAGATTGAATTCAGACTATAAAGCAGAACTTGACACATAAGCAAAGTTCTTACATGTACAAGAGATGTATACATTCTTTGGCTCACGACAGTCACGAGCATAGTGACCCTTCTTGTCACAATTGTAACACCTCACCCTTGACATTTTCTTCACTTGAGGACGTTTTCCTCTCTTGTGTTGGTTAACTCTTGATTTCTTGCAATAAGGACTTGATCCTTTGCATTCCCACATATTGAACGAATCAATACACTTGTGCTTAGAGCACAAAGCCCTTTCTGAGCTAGAACTAGCATTGAAAAGATCTATTTTCGGCTCAAATGCCGTTAGGCGATCCTCAGCTAGCTCAAGGTGGCGCACGGCACCCTCAAGACCTTCCATAACATGGTCAAGAGCTTCTAGTGCTTCTTGCTTTTCCAGCACATATTGAATCTTCATATTCAATATTTCACAATTATTGCCGTTCATATCAGCAATCACATTCTTAGTTGCTGAACCATCGATCTGAACACATCATACATACATGCACGAATAATTAATGCCTATCTTTTATGCATCCCTATTTGCATAGACCCATCATATTAATGAATAATTTCAAGTAAGGCTTCGAATCAAAAGGTCACTATATTTCCAATCATCCTCCAAAAATCCTAACTCAAAATTATTATTAATATAATTGTCTTATGCAAATAAATTCTATGAAGTTACAAAAACTTCTATTACTACTCAGAGCTAACTACCCATAGCAATCAGCAGTAACAGAAAGCAAATATTATCTAACATCCAATAGAATAACAGTGCTTTCACATAATACAACTATACATTACACTAAGCAATATATACAGAGAAAAATTTCAACATGGAAAGAGATATTTACATCCATAAAAAAAATCCCACAATTAATCTAAGAAATAATTAGGGAATGTCCCTTCTAATCTATCAGTCAAAACATCTGAGAAAACCGAAGGCACATTTGCCAACCATGGAAAAACTTTTGGAGAGCATTCATGTCGCCACCAAGGCGCATTCACTCTGCGCCACGTAGCGCACAATCTAAGGGTTGAAGTTTTGGCCAACTCAATATTATAGTACTCTCTTACAAAAGCTTCCACCAGTCTCCTATAACCCGGGACCACGTTGACCTCCCATAGCCGATCTAACACTGCTTGCCATTCAGGTGGAAGAGTGTTCAACAAAGCCGGCACCTTCTCAAAATCCGGCATAAGATAACCATTATTGATGATTTCCTATATCATCTTATTGACCTTGACCACATGTGATACTAAATCACCGTTATGCCACCGATAATCAGTCAACTCTATCATCAGCCTTTTAAGTCTTGCATTTCCCTCGTCTGTTCTCGGGATTGCAGGTATCCGTGCATGACGCATCATAGTTCCTACAACAAATGCAGAACTAAAAAAATGGATCACTTATAATCCATAATTAACATAAGGGAAAACACATAATTTTCCAAAATTCATGCAACAAATGCAGAATAAATAATGGATTACATATAAACCACATAGGCATATATGAAAAAGAAACAAATTCTTTCTTTTTTTTTTCCTTTTTTTCGGGTCAATAGTCAAAGTCAACGGTCAGTCAACGGTCAACGGTCAGTCAACAGTCGGTCAACGGGTCAACTATCGCCGGACGGACCAAGCGGACCGATCGGACCGGATAGACCGGTCAGGCCGGTTCGGGCGAACCGTCCGCACGTGCCGCGCGTGTGCGAGGGATGACGTCACGCAGACGTCACCCGGCACATGTCGGGCGTTGTGGTTCGGGTCGGGTCACCAGCCGGTGACCGCCCGGCGAAACGTCGTCGGCGATGACGTCATCGGTGACGTCATCCGAGCGGTTACCAACAGTTGGATAACGCCACGGTGACGCATCACGTGACGCCAGACGCTGCGTCGGTCCGCGACCGGCGCGTGCCGTTCACCACCCGGGCGGGCGCGCACGTGCCGGTTCGTCACCGGGCGTGTGGCGCACGCGCTGGCCATTGCCAGCGCTTCGGGCGCGTGGAGCCCACACGCAGCGGCTTGTGGCCGCGCGTGTGGGCGCGTGCAGCGTCGTCCGGCGACGCACAACATGTCGTCGGACTCATCTCGACGACCTCTTTCACCCGGTTCTTTCAGAATTCAATTTCGACTTACGAAAACTCAAAAAAATGGCCGAACAGCGCTCGGCTGTCGGGATTTTTCGCCCCGATCTGTACGGCCGAAGTTCTTTTGCGAAAAATCAATCAAAAACATCAAATTGATCGAGAAAAACGTGAACTAGGGCTCTGATACCAATGTTGGGAATAACGGATCCCCGAAAACCGGATTCGACACTAAATCGAACCCCTAAATCAATGCGGAAGACGAAGCCCGGGATAAACACGTATCACCGATCGTAAAGCACACCACGGATTCGAGCGTACCTTGTTAGCCACAGATTAGACACCAATGCCGATAGAGGAAGAGAAATTTGTCCTTTATTCGATCCGATGACACTTGAAGGGGAGAAAACAGTGGCCTTGTGCTTACTGTCCTTTTTGTTGTTGGAGAGAGAGCGAGGGAGAGAACGTACGTACGTTCTAATTCCAAGAGTTGTCTTCTCTCTCTCTCTCCTCCCTTTTATACCTTCCCCCTCCACGGGCCCTATTCCCGTGGGCCGGGCCTTTTGGGCCCAGCATGGGCGAACGGGCCTTGAGCCCAATACATATAAAACCATCAATAGTAATATTGACTTTCTTTACTGAAGTGGAAGTTCTTTTAAATGATATGGACTTTCTTTGCTGAGTTGAAAATTTTCACCAAAAAAAGAAAAAATGAAAAGTAACGCCAAGGGCAAAATACAAACTCATCGAGTGATTACGCCAGTTGTCTGATTATAAGAACAGAGGCCAATCTTCTTTTGGGCCTAGTCATGCGAGCCCAGAGTCTCGCGACATTTAGATGGGCCTCACGTTGACTCTACGAGGTCAACTTTCTTTGGGCTCATCTGAGTCAGGCTCATTCCCAACATCGCTCCTTCGGCCCATCAGATCTGCCTTCGTTGTTGAATCTTCGCAAGCTCATCGCCATCCTCATCTTCAACCTCTGGACCAGAATTGACGGGAATCGCCTGCATCGCGAGGCCTTCTCCGATCACTCTGCGCTCGCCGGCGACTCTCGGCTTCCACCTCCCCGTCCGCGTTCTCTTCCAGCTCCGATCTCTCAATCTGCGGATCTCGCTTTTTCTCTTTTGTCCTTTTTGCTGTTTCTCCATCTGAGCCGCTGCTCACTCTCAGAAAGCTCGTCGCTCGCGACGGTGTCGCTCTCTGAAATCGGTCGGCGAGGAGGGAAGCACCGGACCCGCGCCGAAGTTGATCAAGCTCGCCGTGAGCGGAGTCACGGAGATTCTCAGGGTCTTGTCTCCCGCGAAGGACGGCAGGTGATTCCTGTTTCTTTCCGCTCCGAAACAAAGTCGCGATGGACGCGTATGAGTTTCGGAGAAAATGTGTAATGTACCTAAACATGTCATGTTGATGTAGCTAATAAATTAAAATGCATCATTAAACGTGTTCAAGTGTGCTGTGAATGAGTTCAAAGGGTCAATTCATAGTTGGCGTAGTCAATATTAAGATATAAACATGACAACCAGTCTATGAAACAAAATCGTTTTAAGCTTGATGCCGGCGCATTTAGTAAATTAAGATTTCAATATATTTGTAGACAAAGAAAGAAAAATTGTGTTTATCTTCAAAAACGCGATCATTCTAATGTCAATGGTGTGGGTTCGTTAGAAGTAAGAGGGAGGTGATTAGTGATAGTCCATGACATCGATGATAAAATATATGAGGGTAGAAAAGTGACTGAGTATTTGCCAGTTTTCTAAGAAAAATATTTTTAAATCAATCATTTTCTATGAAATAAATGAAGTTAAAATAAATTAAATTCTCAAGACACTAGCAAAAAATAATTGCAATTTTCTTTGTAAATTTTATGAGTTTTTTTTTATCTTTTTTATTTTTTTAATTTACTTTTCTTTTGTTTCCTTTTTTCCTTTCCTTTTCCTTTTTCACTTGTGGCTGGCTGCTGAAAATATAAAGTAAAATATAAAAGAATAAAAAGAAAAAAATCAAATTACTTAAAAAAATTGCAAATATTGTTTATTTAAATGCCAGCCATGTCATGTAAGTTAATTAGTGTCTACATTAGTAATTTCCAATAAAAAAAAGCTAATGAAATATATTGCCAAGTCATCAAAAAAGTTGAGGATTAAAATGATTATATTAAAAATTTTACGATTGAATTTATCGCCATACAATATATTTAGAACTTACTGGATAATTTTCCCCAAGTTATAATCTCTCAAACTATCGAGCGCTTCATTACCTTAGACCAGAGATAACATTACTTGATCGATGAATAAGGGTGCGTTTGGCCGGCACCTATTTATGTTCCTAGGAACAGAAATTTCTGTTTCTTTTGTTCCAGGAACAAAAAAAAAAACGTGTTTGGGTGCGTTTTCCTTTTTTTGTTCTTTTGTTCTTAAAACAAAAAGGAACAGAAATAAGAAAAAAAAATTCTTGTTTCTTATTTCGAAACATATTTGAGGAACAAAAAAGAAACAAAATGGTGTTCTCCTGCGACCCTCTCCTCCTGCAAGCGTCTCCACCGTCGTCTTCTTCGGTGCCTCCCACTCTCCGGTGCCGACAACCGCCTCTGTCTCGAGACCATCCGGCTTCTCCACCGTCGACCTCTCCGGCACCATCAGCCGCTGCAAGCGTCTCCACCTGTGAGCGGGTGACGTAGCTGGGTCGCGGGTTGCTGGGCCGCAACGGTGGCCGTGGTGCGGGGCTCGGCCGTGGGGTCTCGAGCGGCGGACGTCTACGAGCGTAGCGGCGAGGACGGCCAGTCAAGTCGTGGGCCGGCGCGGGGTCGACGATCGAGCGGATCTCGAAGTCGTGGGTCACGGCACGGTGAGATCTGACGCGGCGGTGGCAAACGAAGGCTCAAGACCTGCAGATGCGTCGATCGGGCGTGAGGCGAGGGGCGGTCGCCAATGCGGTGGTGACGAGGAGGCGTCGAGTGCGGTCGCCGATGCGGTGGAGGGAGACGACGGTGTGGCTCTGGGTCACCGTTGGCACGGCGAGGCGAGGCCAACCTCGCGCCTAGCTGGGCGAGGCCGCCGGCCCTCGTCGGCCGATCACCGGCCATGGCCGAGCCGCAGCCGGCGACCGGCCAAAAGAAGAAAAAAAGGAAAAAGGAAAAAGAAAAAAGAAAAAAGGAAAAAAGGAAAAATAAATAAGAAAAATAAGAAAGAAAATACAAAATAAAAATAAAAATATTAAAAAATTAAAATAATAAAAAAAATTATACAAACTTACCAAATGTGTTTCTGTTCTTTTTATATTTTTAAAACGGATTTACCAAACGCGTTTTTTTGTTCAAAAATTGTTTCCTGGAACATAAACACTTTTTTTTATTTACGTTCCTTAAACAATTTTTAAACAGAAACGTTAGCAAACGCACCATAAATCACCGAGTATTACCTCCCGACTCGAAACATTCACGTTTCCACGACGAAAAAACCACGCTTCAATCCGTAGAAGTCGTCTCTCAACTTAATATTTCCTTCGAAAATCTCGCTTTAGAAAGGCATGACGACATCCTTCGAGGCAACTTCCCCGCCCTCCTCTTCATGATCGCCCTCAACCGGAGGCCCAATCTCCCTCCCGGCCCCAAGGCATTGCCGGTCCTCGGCCACCTCCACCTCCTCAGCCCCCTCATCCACCACTCCTTCCGCGACTTCGCCGTCCGCCTCAGCACGCTGTTCAGCCTCCGCCTCGGGTCGGTGCTGTGCGTTGTGGCCTCAACCCCCGACCTCGCGCGCTCCTCAAGATGCACGAGCTGACCTTCTCGGCGCGCAAGCACAACGCGGCCATCGACCACCTGACCTACCAGTCGGCCTTCGCGTTCGCGCCCTACGGGCGGTACTGGAAGTTCATCAAGAAGCTGAGCCAGACCGAGCTCCTTGGGGTTCGCACCCTCAACCAGTTCCTCCCCATCCGCACCAGCGAGCTCCAGCATTTCATCAGAGTCTTGCACGATAAATCTCTGCGCCGCGAGAGCGTCAACGTCACGCAAGAGCTGGTGAAGTATGCGAACAACATCATCTCTCACATGAGCTGAGCATTCGGAGCTCGGGCGTGGACAGCCAGGCCGACGAGGCGAGGACCCTCATAAGGGAGGTCACTCAGATCTTCGGCGAATTTAACGTATCCGACTTCATCTGCTTTTGCAAGAACGTTGATTTCCAAAGAAGCGGTTCGAGGACATTCACGGGAGGTATGATGACGCGCTATTCGACTTAAATTTCTCATATCGACAAATACTCGTACATGCCTACACATGTATAATTTTGTACGCGTATCTTGCGATCGATGAGCAGATACGATGTGCTGTTGGAGAAGATCATCAGAGATAGGGAGGAGCTAAGAAGGAAGAAGAGGTTGCAAAGAGCGGAGGAGGGAGGAGGGAAAGATGAAGTGAAGGATTTTCTGGACATGATGCTTGACATCTACGAGGATGAGAACTCGGAGATGAAGTTGACCAGAGAGCACATCAAGGCACTAGTTTTGGTGAGGGCAAACTCATCCCTTAATTAGCTCGTAATTAACTCTCCTGGATTCGAAAAGCCAAGAGTTAATCGAACTCCTCTTTTTTTCTTTTTTAATTACTAACACAATTATATGACGAGCTCATAATTTTCTTTTACAAGTCAGTTCTCATAAGAATATGATACTGTGGATGTTGAAATCGTGAGAAAGTCAACGCAATGTCTTTACATGACATACTAAGGCGATATTCTTTGATTTATCAATTGTATTATCTTTTGGGTTTTTCTTAGAATGCTCGATTAGATTAGTAACGCCACGTCAGCATGCCCGCTTCATGAGAAAAAATATTTAGACTATAGTTACATAATACTTATAGAATTATTGATGTCATTTTCCCCATATTTATCGAGCTTTGAGATGGAAGAAAGGCGTCCTAGACGATTCGGTCTAGATAGTTTAGGGTTTTGGTCATAAAATGAGCAACAACATCAAAGAGAAAGCTTGACTAGAAATCTAAACTTAGGATGGCGAAAGTAAATTAGTTTCAGGAAATGACTTTTTCTAGTGAGAAAGCAGACGGCAAGCGTCATTTGCCGAGTCCCTAGGACGTCCTTAGATATGCCGATAAGTAGCGAAGCTTCTTTTGCGTTTTGAGCCAACTTCGCATGTATTGCGGGGAGCATTTTGCGAAGCACGGAATGCATTTAGCATATTCAGAACCAGGTGGCCATATTGATTTCATGCGTAGCTGAGTTTAATACAACAGATGGAAGCCATCAGAGTGTTCCAGGAAAACCGAAACTGATTGGAAAAATCATGTACTTGCTTGAACCATACAGTTTATCTATACGAAGAAATCATCTTGAACTAACAAAAAGTGAAATATTTTTGCAGCTTTAGAAAAACTTTGAGATTTTTGACATTAAAGAAAAATCACATTATATAGTTTCTAAACGTCTATTCAAGACAAGGAATCATTACAGCTGCCAATTTGGCCTTGTAGTGTTAAGTCAATAGATAGAAAAATGTATTTGTATGAACATAAGTTTCGGAAAAATAGAAATAGCACACAAATACAAATATAATTGTGAGGCAATTTAACATCGCTCGTTTTGATAAAGAGAATTATCGATGAAAATTATGTAATAACCTCGTCTCATGCTTGACTTGACGATAAATTGAGACTATCATTTTAACCATGTGAGATAGAGTTGCCTAGAATCTAAGTCATTTTCTTGGTACGACCGTAAAAGAATAAAAAAGATGTCTAAAATCTAGTCACTAATTAAAGTCCAGTCACTTTTCTTCCCCTTTTTAGGAAACACTATTTCATGAATTTTGCTCTCATCCTAGGATATATTCACCGCTGGTACGGACACATCGGTCACCTCAATCGAATGGGCACTGGCTGAGCTCATCAACAATGCGATGGTGCTCAAAAAAAGCAAGGGAAGAAATAACATCTGTCGTGGGCGATCAAAGGTTAGTAAATGAATCCGACGTGAAATCGCTGCCGTACATCTAAGCCATCTTAAAGGAGGCGCTCCGTCTCCACCCTCCGATTCCGATGGTCGCCCGGAAGTCGGTCCAAGAATGCCACGTCAGAGAGTACGCCATCCCTAAAGACACCTTGCTGTTTGTGAACATTTGGGCCATAGCTAGAGACCCAAAGGTGTGGGCCAATCCCCTGCAGTTTAGCCCGGAGAGGTTTCTCTAGCCCGCCAACGGGAACGTGATGGGGGTCATCGACGTGAAGGGCCAGCATTTTGGGTTGTTGCCTTTCAGGTCCGGTCGGAGGGGCTGTCCCGGGATTTCACTCGTGATGCCGGAGTTGCCGACAGTGCTCACAGTGGCAGCAATGATCCAGCCCTTCGATTGGAAGCCGTGCGATCAGGACGGAGGGGAAGTCAAAGCAGTCAACATGGACGAACGACCCGGATTGACCTGTCCTAGGGCCAATGAACTGTTTTGTGTGCTCGTGTCGCGTTTGGGCTCTCTACAGTACTTGGGCGGCAGCTAGTAACCCAAAGGATCAACAATTGGGCCCAAAATGCCATAATTGGTCTTTTTTTAATCAAATAAATATAAGCTTGTCCATTTTCTTTTGATTTGAAGTAAAAACCGAATTTAGTTCCACATTTTGTCTAAAATTCTTGGATTTTCATGATGTAAATTAATCCCAGTTACCATATTGAATGAATCATTTCCACCCTTTCTGAGATTGTAGAAGATAGAATGACAATGTCCTTCAAGATTCAACATACCTTCCAATTGGATTCCACATCACTAAATAGAAAGGACGATAAATGCAAAGCCATTAGAGAGAGAAAGACAGGAGAAATTTTAAGGAAATTAAATCGGAGAATTCGAGAATCTTTAATTCTCTCGATCATATTTTAAACCTGTGGTCCGCCTAGGATTATCATAGAGCGCCCTCATATTGGCTATGCTCCCTGTATGCTCGAAACTATGTAAGAGGAGAATCTATGCACCTAGCATAAAATCAAATCCCATCTTTCTTCTCTTATAGAGTTAAAAGCCATGCTCAAATGCTTGCTTTCTTTCTTTCTTTCTTTCTTAAACCATTTGAGGTGAGCGGAATGCGGTATGTAGTCCTAGGTGAACAGGTCAATCTACGCTATATCCGCAAGGAAAAGTGCAGGTTATAAAGGATAAATATGCAAGCTTGGTAACATATGAAGGCTTATATACCGCACAAGAAAATTATGGCCTAATCATGCTCTACACGAAACCAATGACCTATTAAAACATATGTATATCAGGACTGATTTGACTCTTAAGAAAATAGACGTTGTGAATCTTTTGAATCAAAATAATTAACTTCATCAATTACGTAATACTCGAAAATCAGTCTATATGGTGTTTCCCTTCAACCTGGTTCTCCTGAAACAGGCTTTGTGCTTGTGAACGTATGGGCCATGGCAAGAGGCCCAATTCCCAAGGTGTAGGACAATCCCTTGGAGTTCGGCCCAGGGAGGTTTCTTCGGCCCATCGATGATGGGGATTCAGTGGGCCCAGCAAGCCTTGAAGGGGGCAGCTCTTTTCGTTGTTGTCGTTCTGGTCTGGTTGGGGGGGCTACCGGCCAAGCTGGAGTTGCCGGCGGCAGCTACAGTCAAGTGCTTCCACCCGAAGGTGTATGGTCAAGATGGACTGGAGTGGATGGGAGAGCGGTCAAGCTCGACATATATGAACGGCTGGGATTGACTGCTCCTGGGGCCCCTGCTCAGGTTTAGCATTTGGGTCTCATCGTGGGCCCAATTCCTTTTAACTTGTTTACATTTTCAAGTTGTCTGCTATTCGTTTGGAATTCGGTCCAAACTTTGCTAATTTTGACCTTAGTCTGTTTTCAAGATACAGATCAACAGAGAGCCCCTTCCTCTCAACTAGTGGTATATAGAGCTGATAATCGCTATGAATTAGAGAAAGCTTCGAGCGATCTGACTCTGTTTGTGGCATGGACGAGTGAATGCATTGAACAAACCGGTTTGCTTGTTCGTAGAAGCAAAGAGATAACAATAATTTGTAAAAGGTGTTTTTTTCCTCTGGTGGTAAACCGATAATTGAGTAATTATTGGAGTATTAAAGATTGCAAATCATAGTTTTTAGGATTCTCTCCCGTTGTTACCTCAAGACAAGACAATTCACGTGATCAGTATGCCAATTGACCCCTAACATTATCTCCCAGTCCTAGACTTGATAAATATCACTATCTTTCCCTAAGGAAAAAAAAAGAAAAAAAAGAAGAAGAAGAAGAGAAAATAGATGAGCAATAGCGGTAATAATTAATGTCGAGAAGGGGATGAATTTGTATTTTAGTAGCACCGTGAATCTTTTTAATTAACTTACATGTTATGTCAATAATATGGAATGGTCATGGAAAGTTAAGATTGAATTAATCCCTCTTTACAATCAACCGGCATACGAAAAGTCCTAATTACATTGCTTAAATATAAAGTTTCACTATGTATTCTTTTTTCTAGTTCAGTGACTTAAAGTTTTAGGTTTAACGATCCAAGACAAGAAGATCGGCTTGTATTACCACTTGTTACAATATTATTTTTGAGCTACATTTTATAAGTATAAACAAAAACATAGGGATGCGAATCTTTGAAGTGTCGCATATGTTTAAGGTCCATCCCATGGCGAGCATAGTGGGGTGGGGGTTGTTGTGTAAAAGAAACCACAGGTGTGCGATGTCCAAACCAACCAAATAAAGTAAAAAGGGGGTGTAAAAGAAACCACAGGTGTGCGATGTCCAAACCAGCCAAATAAAGTAAAAATAAAAAAAAACATAGTTGGGGGGTCCAAACCAGCCAAATAAAGTAGAAATCGAAAAAAAAAAAAAAAGTATAGTGGGGGTTCAAAAAGAAACCATAGGCGTGCGACCTCCAGACCAACCAGATAAAGCAGAAATCGAAAAAAAAAAAAAAAAAAAAAAAAAGAGTAGAAATCAAAAGGGAAAGGCGAACGTGAGGGTCCAAAGAAAACTTCTTCCCAAGGGTTTCAAATTCAAGATAAGACAATGGCCGTTCTTCAGTTAAGATGTAATTTCACAGATTCATTTCATTGATCCGCACGAGGAGCGGTATTCAAAAAGGCAAGATGACCGACCCAAGTTTCAAAAAGCAGGAAGTAAAAGAAGAGACGGAAAGAGGCAAGAAAGATGATGATGATAAAAGAAAGGAAAGGAGAAACAGAACGACATGCATGTAGCCCCCACCATCGCCTCCATTATTTGGAATTGAGTCGCACCTAAAACGCATTTAATATTTGTGGAAAAAATTAGCATATGGTCCCAGATGATTACAGGTTAACATTGAGTCAAGCAAGCGCGAATCAACTCAAGATATTCTTCCCAAGCTAAAAACTAATTTCCTTTTGACTTTGCACATTCTTTTATGGTTGCAAAATATATCCTTCAAGTAAAAAATAAATCTTAAGTTGGACTTGCAAATTAATCCGCCAAAAAAAGAAGAAAGGAAATTAAGGCCACGGGCAAAATACGAACAGTAGCTAGATTGATTGGAAGAAGAGAGGTAAAAATATTTTGGGCCTCATGTAAGCCCAAAGTATCGCGACATTCAGATGGGCCCTACAATGACTCCCTGGGAGTGGTCAACTTTTTTTGGGGTCATATGAGCCGGGCCCATTAGATCTGTCTTCGTCATTAAATAATTGGAGGCTGACCGTCCTCTTCATCTTCAACCTCTGGTCCTCTCTGGACCAGAGATGGGAGCAAACGCCTGCATCGCGAGGCCTTCTCCAGTAACTCTGCGACGAAGGAAGCACCGGACCTGCACCGGAGTTGAATCGAGCTGGCCGTGAGCGGAGTCGCGGAGATTTTCCCGTGAAGGACGGCAGGTACCTCGACTCCCTTTCTTTTACTCTGCATGCTTACTGGCAACAAACCAAATCTGTCTGATCATGCCCCAATGTCAAACTTGCTTAGTTAGTAGAGTATTTACATGAGGGGAGGTCTATGATGAAAAGATGTTGGTGGAGAGGTTCTTGGAGAGGAACAGAAAATAGGTCGCCCAAGATTTTAAGTCGTTTTGGTCCACGGAGATGAACTGGGGAAACTTATAGCAGAGTCTGAAGTAGAGATTTTACGGGGATTTGTCTTAAAACTAATCTTTTATTTGTTGGATACAATTCATTCATTTTTCGCAAAAATAAAGCAAATCCAAAGACTTCCTTAGGAAGATAACCACTTTGTGTTCGATCAAATTCCGTCACAATTCCACTAAAATGAAACTTTTAGTCACAACAATAACAAGCACGTAGAGTTAAAAAGAAATGAAAAAAAGAGAAGAGAAACATAATGTGGCGAATTCAGAGAAAGGACTCGAACGGGACGTTTTAGGACCCAAATCAATGAACACTCCCAATGCTGGATCGATTTTCAGATTCTTATTCTTTAATTATCGCGTCACGACCCTTCAACAAAGAGAGAGCCGAAGCAGATTGGCCGAAAGAAACGAGTGTTCATCATACTTTTGTAGCAATCGCCTCGGCTCAACTCTCTGCCCCTTTCTCTCTCTTCCCGACATCCTCTGTCTTCCCCAAGCTCTCAACCCCGAAATATGGCCGCCGCCGCCGCCGTCCGCCCCACCAAAATCATAGCCGGCGCCACTGCTTTCGGCGCTCCGCTCAAGGACGAACTCATCTCTGTCCTCCGCAACCTGGGCCTCCCCGTCGAGGACCTCGGCGCCGGCGACTCCATCGCCGCCGACGTCGGCCTCCGCGTATCCTCCTCCCGCGGATCCGGGGCCCGCGGCCTCGTTGTCTGCGGCGACGGCGTCAGCGGTGTCGTCCTCGCCAACAAGTTCCCCGGCGCCTCCGCGACGGCCTGCTTCTCCGTCGACGACGCCGTCAACGTCCGGTCAATCTGCAACTCCAACATCCTCGCCATCTCCGCCCTCTCCACGCCGCTGGGCCCTGCCGTGCAGATCCTCCACGCCTGGCTGGAAACTCCCTTCAAGTCCTCCTGCCCCGCCTCCAACGGCCAGCCCTGGAGCGACGACGTCCAGGAATCCCTGGACCGAGCCCAAATCGAACTGGCTCGGATCGGTGTGCGGACCCTGGAGCCGGATGGTTGCGATAACTGTGCGATCTGTCGCCTGGTGAATCCCCAGGCGCCGAATCCATTCGAAATGATTCCAGGGGGATCAGTGAAGATAATAAAAGGGAACCCGATGTCGGCGACCGTGAAGTTCGAGGCAGGAAGCATCGAACCGGCGCACCACCACACGTCCGGGCACGAACAGCTGGTGCTGAAAGGCAAAATGAGCGTGTGGAACTTGAGCAAGAAGAAGAGGTACGACTTGGTGGCTGGGGATTACTTGTTCACGCCCGGTGGGGATGTGCATATGGTGAAGTATCACGAGGACACGAAGTTCTTCGTCAACTGGCACGGCCACTGCGACATGTTCTTCGACCAGGATCTCAGCACGGCCTAGAGGGCCATCCACGACCACCGCGACATGTTCTTCGACGGTAATCTAGGCACGGCCTTCAAGGCCATGCGCGAATAATAATCATCGTCTTCGTTGTTAGCTTGCTTTGTAATTTTCATTGTTATTGCCAAATGCCCCGTAAATAAAGTCAGCCGTTGGGGCTGTCTTGTTGTGCTGTTCGGTCTAGAGGATTTGTAAGAGAAGAGAGAATTTTCAGCTGACTTGTCCCATTGTTGGGTGATGATATTATCAGTTATTGGCATAGATTGAAAGAAACAGAATGCTTTTGCATGAAACAGGCGCTCTTGAACTCGACATCTACACCACCAAAAATGTGAATGTCATCTTGTTTGTAGGCTAACCCCACCTGTGCCTTCGGAATGGTATTCAATGAATGCAAATTTACCTAACTTAGATGAATTCGCCGGAGTGAGAAACATTTGTCGTAGGACAATTAGATTAAAAGCGAAGGAGAGAAGGAGATTTGTAAGGTTTCACACCCGTTTGGTATAACCGTGATTGAATGGGAACTTGCTACTAGCTTTGAAAGTGTTACAGCATCGAGATGTTTATCAAGTACATTATCAAAGTTGCGACATCCTTATACACAATTGAACTTGTTTCGAAAATTAGATTAAACAATCTTGTGTCGGGAAAATTTTAGCTTGTTGTTGAGTGTGTCGTGATACTTTAACTTGTATGATTGGTGATGCATGCTTCATTATACATGAATTTGTTGGAGTAAAAAACATTTGTCATAGGACAATCGAACTTGGAGTCCAAAGGGGTGCGGAGGAGAGAAGGAGATTTGTAAGGTTTCGCGCCCGTTCGGTATACCTGTGGCTGAATGGGAAGCTGCTAACAGGTTTTAAAATGAAAATGTTTACCGAGTAATTTATCGAAGTTGCAGCATCCACAATTGAACTCGTTTCGAAAAATTAGACTAAATGATTTAGCTATCATTGAGTGTGTCGTGATACTTGGTAACTTGTGTGTTTGGTGATGATAAATGTTTGATTTTGCAGCAGTTGAGATCAGAATGTAAAGTCAATATTCAACTTGTCATTCTATTCTAATTCCTTAAGCGCTGAGGACACCTTGCTTTCTTCATAAGTTTCCAGCGGAGGATGGGTAATTTTCCCACATCATGCGCCCTTGTCGTTCTAGTCTAATCCCCCCCTTTTTTTGTCTATCTCTAATTTAATCCCTTAAATGCTAAGGATTACCTTTGGTTTCTTCCTAGGTTTCCCGAAATAGACGAAGAAGCACATATCCTCTTCACGACCATTAAACATCACGTGGTGTGAAAGAAATTTCTGCTGCCTTCCTTTGGAATTTTCCACGTGGTCATTTCCTCTCCGAATCGAAAGATCACACTTTCTTGCCAAATGTGGGAAAACGTAGAAAAAGAGCTCCTATATTCAAAGTCGAAACCATCTTTTTATCCTTTCCCTTTCTCTCTCTCTCTCTTTTTTCCTTTTTTTAATCTTATAATCCCATGTTCACAATAAATAAATAAAAATAGCGCTTTTCACTGCGCCGGTAATGTTAAAAAAAAAACAAATGCAAGAATAGTGATATTAAAATGAGGTGAGAAAAAGAAAGTAGACAAATTCCTAATTTTGATGAGATTCTCATGTGTCCCATTCCCTGTTCTTTTGGGATGATCCTGACCGAAAGCATCCTTCAGGTGGAGTGTTTGATCGCTGCTCTAAGTACTGATTTGAGTAGAGTTTCAAATATTTCTGTGCTTCTGTTTAGTCTCTCTTGAGTTGTTTGCTTGGTTGAGATTGGAGTGGTAGAGGTCAGGATATGGATAAAGCTGAAGCTGGGTAGTCTCAGGGATGTCGATAGTCTAGATCTGATCCTCCTAAGCCAAACGATTGATAGTTAGTGAAAATGGAAAGTAAAGAAGAAAATGAGATGAGAGTGGTTGCTTTATGCAAAAGCCTTGGGCACCTGTGGTCTGAGGAAGATGTAGTCGAAGTGTTTGATGAAATACCTCAACAGAAAAGGGAGGAATGTAAACGTACTCTCTTCGGCAAATTGTACTACAGACCAAATGTGAACTATCCTGCTTTCATAACTACAATGAAAAAAGCATGGAAAACATAAGGGGTTATTTGCTCTCAGAATGAACCAAGGCATTTCACTTTCGTATTTCAATCGGAGGAGGAAAACAACGAATAATGAGGAACTCACCTTGGTCATACTCAACTAATTTGCTCGTTCTGAAGCAGTGTCTCCCTGAAGCCCCTGAGCATTGCTATGATTTCACTAAGGCAGCTTTTTGGGTGCGCATTGGAGGAATTCCCCCTGATTGGAGAATAGACAAAGTGTTCAATGATCTGGGGAAAATGATGGGAAATGTAATAGAAGTTCAACTCGACTCAACAACTAATATTCAGAACAGAGGAGGTAGAGTTAGAGTTGAGATTGATTTGACTTTACCTTTGAAATCGGGAGCTATTATGGATATTGGTAATAATTGGCTATGGGTGGAGTTCAAGTACGAGCGTCTCCCACATTATTGTTTCTCTTGTGGCAGAATTGGGCACTATGCAACTGACTGCCTTGAAATTCCATATGCAGCTTCACCCTAGGCAATGAACAAAAAAGGGTTACATGGACCCTGGTTGAAGGCAGAAACTAGTGATCACAGCCCTTATTGGGATGCTTTCTACGGAAAAATGGAGGAGGAGTTTGTAGTGGAAGAAACAGTACCTATTCCACCTACCCAACCTAGTGGAATGAATTTCATTACTCGAGAGCCAGCATCTGATATGCAAATTGTAGCATGCAGCAAAAAGCGATCAGAAAGCAGCCCAGAACAGGAGATAAGTCCAGTAAAAGTACCTATTGAAGTAGAAGATCGAGATCGTGGAAAACAGGTATTATGCCCTGAATCCCAAAACCCATTGTTATCAAAAGTTGGGAAAAGCAGTAAGAAGACTATGAAAGTACAAAAGGCAAAAAAACAGAAATGCATACCAGCAATATCTCCTCTCCTCACAGATGATGTAGACCTTCTGGAGACCCCGGTGAAATTGATCCAAGATGGACACGAATGGGCTTTGGTGGCTAGCCCTAATAAGCCACCACTGAAGCCATGAAAATCATTAGTTGGAATTGTCAGGGGCTGGGTAACCCCCTGACAATCCAGGAATTAAGAGCTCTAATAGCTCTCGAAAGGCCTAGCTTACTTTTTCTCATGGAGACGAAAAATAAAACAACTACGGTGGAAAAGATTTGTAAAAAGCTTCAGTTCCAGAACCTCTACTTGGTTAATCCAATAGGAATAGCAAAGGGATTGGCAATCATGTGGCAAGAGGAAATCGCTTTAAAGGTGCAAGCAAGTTCAAAACAGTTCATAGATGTGCAGTGTACCGACCCTGAAAGTAAACAAGTTATGCATATTACCTTTATCCATGCATCTACGGATTTTGGAGAGCGTATGGCATTATGGCAACTGCTGGGAACTCTTAAGCCTTCAGTTTCTCTTCCATGGATCTGCATGGAAGATTTTAATGAGATACTGTATGTATGAGAGAAAGTTGGGAAAAAAGAAGCTGACAATAGAAGAATTGCAACATTCAGAAATATGATAAATGATCTATCCATAATGGATGTAGATAGCCATGGATGCGCATTTACATGGGCTAATAATAGGGAGGGGGCAGAGTTGGTTAAAAAGCGACTCAATAGAGTGCTCTGTACTTTAGAGTGGCGAGTTACCTTTAATGAAGCAGAGGTCCAGGCCCTTCCAGCTATCGGATCAGGCCACAATTCCCTAGTCCTTCGAATGTATCCTGGAGTAAAGAGAAGGAAGAAACAGTTCAAATTGGAAGCTTTCTGGACAGAACATGCAGATTATCAGGAAGTCATCCAGCAAGTATAGGCAGAAACATCAACTCAAAGTTTCCCTTTTGCAGAGAAATTAGGGAGGACATCACAAGTATTAACTAAATGGAGCAAAGAGAAGTTTGCTAATGCTTATACACATATCAAAGAGCTTAATCAAGCTTTAACAGAAATTACGAATCAAGCATCTCAGCACACGAGTAAGCAGAAAGTGCAGCATATCATCAGTCAAATAGACACACTGAGAAAATAGGAAGAACAGTTCTGGGGAATGAGGAGACCAAAACACTAGATTTTTTCATGCTACAACAGTCAAAAGGAGGTAGCGAGAATCGCATTACAATGCTGCAATTAGAGGATAATAGCTGGTGCAAAGAACCCATGATGCTACAGAAACATATTCAATCTTTCTATGAGAATCTATATAGGACTAAGGGTCCAGGTCACTACCAATCTATCCTAAACCAATGCCCATCCCCAATAACAGAGAATATAAATGAAGAACTGGTGGCAGTACCTTTATTGAAGGAAATCCATGCAGCTGTTTTTCAATTGGGAGCTTTCAAGGCCCCTGGCCCTGATGGTTTTAATGGGACTTTCTATCAACAATCATGGGAAATTATAAAAACTGACCTGATGCAGCTAGTTCAGGATTTCTTTCAGAAGAGTGTTCTTGATCCCCGACTCAATCAGACCCATATTGTGTTGATTCCAAAGGTTAAAAGCCCTGAAAACATCAGTCAATACAGACCCATTAGTCTGTGCAACTTCAGTTATAAAGTTATCTAAAAAATCTTAGCAAACAGACTAAAGAAGTGGTTGCCACTTATCATTGAACCGGAGCGGGTGCATTCGTTTCGGGAGACAAATTCAGGACAATATCTTCATAGTACAGGGAAGTTTTGCATCAACTACGCATCACAAAAAAGAAGAAAAAACATTAGGCCATTCTGAAGCTTGATATGCAGAAAGCATATGACAGGATCGAATGGGATTTTGTGAGGGATATCATGCTGCATATGGGGTTTAATGCTAAATGGGTCTCCTTAATTATGCAATGTATATCAACAGTTACCTTCAGCGTGAAAATCAATGGAGAACCTACCTCTTTCTTCCATCCTTCGCGAGGCCTCGAGACAAGGTGATCCACTCTCACTCTATATCTTCATTCTAATGTCCAATGTGTTAACCTGGCTGATGAAAAAAGCATTAGTAGATGGTACAATCAAAGGCATACAGATAAACAGATATTGCCCTAAGCTATCACATTTGATGTTTGCCGATGATGTGATATTTTTTCTGGATGGAACTATTACAGAGTGCCAGAATCTTGCTCAAATTCTTAACCAATACTGCTATGCTACGGGCCAAGCAATCAATTTAAATAAATTAGGGGTTTATTTAAGTGGTAACTGTCCAGCATTATTAAAACATAATTTGGCCACAGAATTGAAAGTTCATGTTCTACAGAAAACAGGAAAATACTTGGGCATACCTACCGAGTGGGGTCAATCCAAGAAAGAGCTGTTTGCATAGATCCTGGCCAGAGTAAATTCCAAGTTAGCAGGATGGAAAGAAAAATTACTTACAAAGGTAGGAAAGGAAGTGTTAATAAAAAGTGTTGTGCAATCCCTACCTACCTATGCAATGTCCATATTTAAGCTGCTCGTGTCTATCTGCAGAGCCATAGAACAATGTATTGCGTCATTTTGGTGGCAAAACGGTGATGCTAAAAGAGGGTTGCATTGGAAAAGCTGGGAAGTCTTGAAAACTCGAAAGGATACAGGTGGACTTGGGTTTAAGGATCTGCTTACCTTTAATAGAGCCATGTTAGGCAAGCAAATCTGGAGATTAGCTACCTCCCCTTCAGCCCTATGGAGCATAGTGTTGAAAGGGATCTACTTTCCCAATGGTGATGTCTGGACATCTTCTAAGGGACACCGGCCATCATGGGGCTGACACGGTTTAATGCTTGGCAGAGACACAATAAAGAACAACATCAAATGGTCAGTAGGGGATGTAAATTCTATTCGTATTAGAGAAGACAGATGGCTTTCACAAGGTGTAATAGGCGGGCAAGCAAACCAAACAGATTCTATTTTAGTGTCTGAATTGATAAATGCAGAATCTAGAGAATGGAAACAACAGCTTATCCATTAACTCTACGAAGAAACTATTGCAAACAAGATTTTAGCAATCCCCCTAAGCCAGCAATCAAAGCCAGATACGCTTATATGGACAGGTAACAGAACAAGTCAATACTCTGTTAAGAGTGGATACAACAGAGCAATGGCAACCACCAGCAAATCAGATCAGAATCGACCCTCCTGCTCATTTCAACCACCACGTACCTTATGGACTCAAGTATGGAGTCTTGATGTGGCACCAAAGGTCCGTTCTTTCCTCTGGAGCCTCTGTCAAAACGCTCTTCCTACGAGGGAGAACCTGTATAAAAGGAAAATAATTAAAGATCCCCTATGCCCGTTCTGCTGTTCTAGCATCGAAACCACAGAGCACTTTCTGTTCTTATGCAAATGGACAAAGAAAGTATGGGATGACCCGCTATTTGAAACGATCGGACTAAACAATTGTATTAAACGCACAGATCAGTGGATCTTCAACGCTTTCAGAAGAGATCAGGTCTCACCTGCTCGCGAGCTCACTGGTATGGTTCTGTGGAACATCTGGAAGGCGAGAAATAACTGGATTTTTCGAGCGAAAGAACTCAGACCAACAGATTTGTTGATTACAGCACAAGAACAATAGATCTCGTTCAGTAGAGAAAAATCAAACAGAAACGAACGACCACTCAAACGTGACAAACCTGATCAGTGGCGGCCTCCGGAAGGGCAGGATCTGAAGCTAAACGTCGATGCGGCATGGTGTTCAGGCGAATTTCTTGGCTCTATGGTTGGAGTCGTGCACGATTCGGCTGGAAGAGCTCTCGAAGGATTCGTAGCCACGGCTGGGGTTTCTTCGTCGAGCGAAGCGGAAGCCGAGGCGATTTTACACGGCATATTATATACCCAGGAACTCCAGTTGACTCACGTGAGGGACTTTGGAAGTCGAACTGAGAAGTGGTTGATAGAAAGCGACTGTTCTGTGGTGGTAGAAATGGTATTGGGCCAGGCCGAAAATTCATGGAATCTAAAAGATATCGTGCAGCGCTATAGAACTGGGCTAAATCAAAACAACAATATTACGGTGACCCATTGTCCACGCCAAGCAAATGCCACAGCAGATTGGATCGTACGGAATCATCGGCTTAAAACTCTTCCACGTAATTGGTTGATTTCTCCCCCTTTTCCTCTATGGAATATTTTATGCGCAGATCTTTCTCCATCTGTGTTATGTAAGACTCCTCCTTAATCAAGTAATAGTCAGTTCTATTTTGACCAAAAAAAAAATCATTATTGCCGTTAATTTGGAGAGAGAGACTCTTCGTTTGACCAGTAGCTTTCGATGATTTCGATGTATGCCATTAATCTGGATAGAGAGACTCTTAATTATTATTTTTTTGGGCGATAGATAGACTCTTAATTTGACCAGTAGCTTTGATGATTTTGATGTAGTTGTGACTGAATTGAAAGCTTTACAATCTTTCAAATTATTGTTGGATTGAGATGTTTATCGAATACTTTATCGAAGTTGCAACAACCTTATTCACAATCGAACTCATTTTGGAAAAACAAGACTAAACAATCTCGTCTTCAAAAAATTTCAGCTATTGTTGAGCGTGTCATGATACTTAATAACTTGTTTGTTTGGTGATGACACATATTTGATTTTGTAGCACTTGAGACAATATCTCTAGGAAATTGTAATGGCCCGCTACAATCTTGTAAATGTAATCAATATTCAACTTGGCAGTTTAAGTAGATAATTAATTTTTGTTGGTTAACTGCTATTTTATTGGGAAAGTAGCAAAGCCTTTTCATAAAATGAGGAGAGGACCAAATTAATCATATGCAATTCTGAGGTGGCACACCTAAAAAGACAACACTTAGGGAAGACCCTACTTATACAAGTGTAGATGTTAAGTGATTCCTTTTTCTTTTTCTTTTTTGTCATCAATGTTGGGCAATTAAAGAGATTGATCGACCAAATTAATTTTGTGAGGTTGCCTTAGTCAATTAGAATCCGACATGTATGTATGCAAATTAGGTGCTAGATATTAATTTTTTTTTCATCCGTAAAATATTGATTGCTTTTTTATTGAAAAAAATATCTTCTTTTTTTTTTTTGTGATTGACGAGCAATGCCTCATATCAAAACTTTGACTTAATGTGTAAAGTGGTCTCTAAATTTTTAATTTGTTCAATATAGTGCAACGTGATCCCTAGATTTTTAGATTGTTTGGTGTGATCCTTGGACTTTTAGTATATGTTCAGTTTAATTATTGAACTATATGAAAATGTTCAATATTATCTCTAAATTTGAATTAATGAAAGGATGATACCAAACATTTTTATATAGTTTAAGTACTAATTGAATATGTATCAAAGGTCAAAGACTATATTGAAAAAATTAAAAATTCAGGGATCACATTGCATATTGGATCAAAATTCATGGACCGGTCGTATAATTATCCCAAACATAATTAAGATGGTAATCTAATTATTAATTTCATTTCTCATTTTATTTTATTTTATTTGGAGCATACGATGAGGGTAGCCCACTCCACATGATTCCTTCCTAGCTGTCGGTGAGACTTCAAACCTACTCAAGCCAATCATAGATCGTAATTTAAGGACATTATATTAGGTGGATTTCCGGAAATTTTGGATTTAACCAATATGAAAATATGATAAAAATTACTTTACCAAAAAAAAAAAAAAATATGATAAAATGAATGAGAAAAAGAAAGTTAATGGGCGTGTAAATTGATTTATGGTGTCAAAACTGCGATGCCAGGGTGGGCGAGAAACGTGGCATTTTGAGGTGGTCCTGAAGCGAAATAAAAGGGCAACGAAAGTAAAAATTTTTCTTTTTTTGGTCGGCAATGAAAGTCAAATTGAAGGTGCCACAATTTACGGCTCTCTTAAGGATGATTAAGATTGAGAGTGGCCTCTTTAAGAACTTTTAGATGATTTACAAGCAAAGGACCAGCTTTTATATATATAGACACAAGAGAGGTTGGCTGAAATTATAAACTGAAATGTAATAAGGAAATAAGTCAAGCGACACAGTCATTAATGCCATCTTTTTAAAAACCGAGGAGCTGCTCACATTGTTAAGCATGGAAGATTGTGTGGTTGTAATTACATTTTTGAAGAAGTACCTTTCTGTTATCCAGCCTGACAAGCCATATTCATCATCCTCCCATTCACTTGAATGATCTCATCTATGATCTCATTTTGACGATACCAAATTGATGAGTTGAAATCGCATCGGTGGTCTCTGTACTCTCCCATCAAAATCGAGATGGTCCCTCAACCTAATTTTATCATCCTAGTATTTTTTTCCAGCATGATTCATCCTTGGCCCTTGAATTATTTGCACAATAAAATTCGTAACGTGATTTTGATATTGTTAAAAGATCTGTTGAGTTAAGTTATTTATTTATTTATTTATAAAATATTGACTTTCTTTACTGAAGTGGAAGTTCTTTCAAATGATATGGACTTTCTTTTGCTGAGTTTGAAATTTTCACAAAAAAAAAAAAGAAAAAAAAATTAACGCCAAGGGCAAAATACAAACTCATCGAGTGATTACACCAGATGTCTGATTATAAGAACAGAGGCCAATCTTCTTTTGGGCCTAGTCATGCGAGCCCAGAGTATAGCGACATTTAGATGGGCCTCACGTTGACTCTACAAGGTCAACTTTCTTGGGCTCATGTGAGCCAGGCCCATTCCCAACATCGCTCCTTCGGCCCATTAGATCTGCCTTCGTTGTTGAATCTTCGCAAGCTCATCGCCATCCTCGTCTTCATCTTCATCTTCAACCTCTGGACCAGAAATGGCGGGAATCGCCTGCGTCGCGAGGCCTTCTCCGATCACTCTGCGCTCGCCGGCGACTCTCGGCTTCCACCTCCCCGTCCGCGTTCTCTTCCAGCTCCGATCTCTCAATCTGCGGATCTCGCTTTTTCTCTTTTGTTCTTTTTGCTGTTTCGGCATCTGAGCCGCTGCTCGCTCTCAGAAAGCTCGTCGCGCGCGATGGTGTCGCTCTCTGAAATCGGTCGGCGAGGAGGGAAGCGCCGGACCCGCGCCGAAGTTGATCAAGCTCGCCGTGAGCGGAGTCACGGAGATTCTCAGGGTCTTGTCTCCCGCGAAGGACGGCAGGTGATTCCTGTTTCTCTCCGCTCGGAACAGCGTCGCGATGGACGCGTATGAGTTTCGGAGAAATGTTTCCCGAGCGACGAAGTGATACAGAGATGGTCACGATGCTTCTCGATTACTGATCTTGCTCTTCTGATTGCGTTCGACTTTCTGCAGTTCGGAGAGTGTGAGTGACGACGAAAGGGACGGGAACGGGGTTTCTGCTTCCAGCGTCGATGATGTCGTGATGATCCTCACGTCTGATTATGAGAAGGCTTATTTTGTCACTGGTGCCTTCACTTCCTTTCTTTTTCTTTACTCTGTATGCTTACTGGCAACAAACAAAATCTGTCTGAGCATGCTCCAATATCGTACTTGCTTAATTGATGGATTGCTGATAATCTGAATCGAGTAAAGTATTTCCACGAGATGAGGTTTTGCTTGTTTGTATGAATTGGGAAAATTGTTGCAAAGAATCTGAAGAAGAGATTTACAGGAATTG